>JAMQGT020002704.1:0-66641 GCA_024447675.2 Pterophyllum scalare | reverse complement strand
AAATGATAGTACAGAGGAAAGAAATGATGGATGGGTGATGAGTGGGAATGAAGAAGGGAGGTGAATTAATAATAAAAAAAAGCAACATTATGTAATTCTTTGATGCTTGAAGCAGCAAGAGTGAGTGTGTACACAGACTATAGGGACTTTAGAAAGATGGACTGTTATTATAAAGATTTCTCTCGTTGCTGCATGCATTGGTACAATGTGAAGTAAATGTTAATGAAGCACTGCAGGTTTCATACCATTGTCTGTCTGTATTGCTCATCTTTCTAACTGGTGGATGCATCAATACTCATGTCATATACACCAAACAGGAATATGACTTAGTATCACACTGACTGTTACCATGTTGATGAAAGGTTACATAAACAGTCAATGAGGTAAGAATGGGGCTATACCATTGGTGCAGAAATGAGGGAAGCATAAAAGTTGGAACAGTGCATGTTTATGATAGCAGATATTCTTACCATCTGACAGTATAATTATTTGTCAATTTTACCATCACCCTAAGTTTCGTGTTGTAAATAAACACTAACTGTAAAGCCATCAAAATGAATTGAAAACAGCATTGCCATTTGCCTCTAGGTGAATTCTGAGATTTATTATCATTCTGACCACTTGAGCAACCAAAATGCAAAAAATGATTAATTAAAGGCAGGTTTAATTAATGCCTTGGATCTTGATTGGTAAGGACATCTAGGTAAAAGTTAATTAAGAACCAACAACAAAACAATAGTATCAAGACAGCAAAAACCAAGCAAAACTTTTTCCAATTAGAAGGTGGTAACAATAACCAATGGACAAAGCTTGTTAACTGGCAAGGTTCTCATAACCCTAAAGCAGTGTCACCTTCACCAACAAATTATTTTTCTCACTTTGGAAAGACTGAGTAAAATTGACTTTGAGTTCATGAATGCTACACTCAGGGAAATGAAAAGCAAGATAAATTATACAAAAGTTGGAACACTCACCAACACATGAGCCATCAATCTCCTCGTACCCAATGCTACAGACGCATCTTCCCAGTGGAACCAACCAGTCCCCATCAGCTCCACAGAAAAGTTTGGGTGTGTCTCTTTCTTCAGCATGGTCCACACAGGCCCCCCTCACTTCCACCAATGAGGAAGAGTCCACACGAGGCACTGTGTCTGGAAATGAGGCCAGGTTCCTCAAGGTGAATGGACATTTCTTATAGTAAACCCTTACAGACACTAATGCGATGCAGGCACCAATGTCCTGGAAAGCCAGATAAAAGCCTTTCCTGGTTATGGGTCCGACCTCCCGCACTTCCGTATTGAGCTTGAGGATGCGATCTCCAAGATCCATCTGAGTGAAGCTCTCATCCGCAGCAATGGTGTCAATCTTGGTGTACTGTGCAGGCCTGAATTTGACACCATGTGCCTCATCTGTCTCATGATAGAATAGATTGAAGGTCTCCTTGCAGGTGCCAGACACCCAAGGGATTGAGTTGCAGTCACGCAAGGTGAACCGAAGCTCAACGTAGACTTTTTGGGCTGCCTGTCGTGAGATCCAGTTGGAGCGGAGCCAGTTGTTTTGGTTGGGCTCCATCACATTGCAAACCTGGAAAGTATGGATGGGACGGTTGTGCTCGTCCATCTCTGTGATGGCGTCCCACTAAGGGAGAAATAATAAGAGTGTAGAGAGTTGAGGGATAGAAGAGGAAAGAAGGGATAAAAGGGAGAGTCAAAGAAAGAAACAGTCAGTATTAATGGCAGGTGATGGCATTCAATATAAAATTGATGGACAAAATGAACAACAGACTAATAAAATATTAATTTTGTCCAAAGGGTGGCACTGAAGGAAAACTGGTCATTTCCATCCAGAAGACTGATGCTATACAAAGCATGAAGGCAATCTGGAAACTGTAATATCTGCCTGCCTGTTTCTGCCTATTATGAGATGCTTTGTGTATATATTATATTCAAATCAAGTTTTGTAAATAACACATTTACTTGTAGAGCTATCCTTCTCTGGACTAAGGTTAAAGTGAATGCCAGCCAGACACCATCTCAGGCCTTACTACAGTCAAGCAGAAATCATTAACAAACTAACAATCTGTTTTCCTCGTATTCCTAGAAGTAGGTTTGCTCCTAGTATGATGTCTTTCTCCAGCTGCCTAGTCATCAGCTCTGCAAGTCTCAGGTCACATGATTAGGGAGCATTGCAGCTTTGCAGGGTCATTAGGTTACCTGTCCCCATGTTGATGGGAAAGAAGTTAATGGGGGTTTTTAGCCTCCTGGTCCTCTAGCACTCTCAGGTTTTATTAGAGTGGGGACTGGCTACATGGGCGACCCCAAAACCACCCAACATTGACCTCAAAGAATCAAATTACCTGCCTGGGAAAAAAGGCTCTCAAATCAGTTCGCTTACAATGCAGCACTGGACTCACCACACACTGCAGTTTGTTCTTGTGTGTATTGGGTTTAATATTTAGACACAAATTTACTCCATTTACCTCATAGGATATACTGTATATGATTGAGATTTATTTTTACCCATCGCTACTACTACTATCATTACTTTGCATACATCTTACTAGATGTAACATTTAGCATGAATACATAATTTTCAAGCATCAAGAACTTGATTCGGTCACTGTGACTTCTGGAATGAACCTTGCTCATGGAGTGTGCACATCTGTCTCCTTCTGCGAGTCAAACATTAAAATCAATACTCTTATCTGAGATGTGAGAAATATGCTCCAAGGTGTAGAAGGCCATGTATAATGCTTTTAATTACCAACACATTAACATAAGTGATTTGAATACATCAAACATACACACATTTCATGTTCCCAGTCTTAGGTCTGGGGGGAGAGATGTCTGTTCTAAATGATGGCTGGAAAATAGCTTGTTTATAGGCAAACAAAATCCGGAGGGTTGTGATAGAGCTGCTGGTTAATTTACCAATACTATTTGCCTGATAAGCTTGCACATTTAATAAGCTGGTTTTTCACTTAGCTAAATATTACCTCTTGATGAGAGTAGTAATCAAAGCCTAATGTTTGCTCTCACATACTCATTATCCTTTTTAATAACATGTTCTAATTCAATCATCCAAAGACAGCAGGTTTTAATCTGCTCTTTGCTCAAGGTGTAAATGTAGCATTACAGTCAAACAAATTGAATTTGATTAGATGTGATGTTGCCATCAAAAGTACACACTAAATTTAGTTGGACAAAGTACAACTTATCTGCATACAGAAGCTGAAATAAAAAAAAAAGTCAATATTAAAAATAGAAATAAATCATTTCTGAGAAAAAATATGAAAAAAAGCAAAAGCAAAAACAAGAACCGTGGATCATTATTTTCCATATTTAAAAAAAATGCTAGTGGACATATGGAGTTTTCTCTTTGGTAAACTCATATGGATTAATTTTGGATTCCAAAGCTTTTAAAATATGATTTCAGAAGGGATGTCTGTGATAAAATCTATGCCCTGGCTCCAGACAGAGAAAAACCAATTAATGACAGGATTATCAAGACTGTGCATAAAAGCAACATTTTCCAGTGATGGAAAATGTTTTCTTTACTACTACTCAAATGTTTTTATTTAAGAATGGTACACTTGATAATGAAGGCGAGCATCTTTCTGATTCAAGGCCTAACCAAAGTGATTTAGGATATTGTCCACACCATTCTTCCAGTTTTTTTTTGTGCCACTGCATTGACTGAAGATGATGATAATGATGAAAGTTTGCTTTTGCAAGGCCTCTATTTACCACTGGCTATTGGAATTTCTGAACTCTTGTGTTAGGATGACAACTAAGGGTGTACTCACACTAGTCACAACTGTCCCTGTGCTCGCTGGCCTGCACTAACACTATTTTAAGAGGCAAACTGCGAGGATGCTCCGGTTTGTCTCTGCATCTAAATTCTATTTTGTGCTTTTGGAAACCCCTCTTTATTTATTCTGTGGCTTAATTTGGGCTGTTTTTGAAAGCAGTGAAAGACTGTCTTGTAACATACCTTATAGATCTTATAATTATTTTACAAAGCAATTTTAATGGTGGCAAGTATTACTATTTAAGAAAGGGCTGAGGGTCCATGCATGTAATCACAGCAGATGTGTACTAGAGCTGTACCATATCTTTACACCCAGCAGTATACATTTTTACATAATATAAAAATGTCATTTTGCAATATCATTGCTATGACAATGCTATGCATTTATGCTCCCTAGTGAGCACAACAAGACAAACCCAGGCATCTCTGAGAGCAAGAGCCATGTGTCAGCCTGTGATAATGATATAGTAGCTAAAAAAGGAGCTACTTAAACAACCTTCAACAAAGTGCAGATCTTTGAAAAATATGCAAGAAAACTGTTCCTGCTATAGGTTGAAACAACATTCTTGTTTTGCTACTTGTAGCTAAAACACAAATGCACCCAGGATATGAAGGAGGAGATACTAACAGCTTGTGATTGTGATTATCTTTTTCTCACATCAGCCCTCTGCACATCCTCCTTCACTATATCCATTAATCTTGTGTGGTCTTCCACTTTTTTGTGCCTAGCAGCTCCATATTCAACATCCTTCTACTATTCCTCCTCTGTACATGTCCAAATCAGCTCTGACCTCATCTGTCAACCTGTCCACCACCATTGCAAACAAAAAGGGGCGCAGAGCCAATCACTGATCACCCCAGCCCCACCTTAAACCCATCTGTCACTCCTACCGCACACCTCACCATTGTCTCACTGTCATCATACATGTCCTGCACCACCCTCACATACTTCTCTGCTACTCCTGACTTTCTCATGTGGTACCACAGTTTTCTCTGCACTTTTTTCTTAAAATTTACAGGGAAAACCCTACTTAGGCTATTTTTTGTGCTTACATTTGACTTATTGCCATACCCAAGAATCACACTTATCAAACAAACTGAACTCTGACAGTCAAATGTGCTTGGAAATGCTACAAATTACCTAGTGTGATTAAAACCCTATGCGCCACTTCAAAAATGCTAAAGACTCATCAACCATTACTTCAAGACATTATTGGTAACAGTAGCTACTCAGTAAGTATATTTAACCTTTTAAAAAATGACAGTATATTTAAAGTACACACCTTTTTATTTATTATTTGTTTGTTTGTTTTTTACTTTCTGTCACTCATACTCAGAACACTGATGTTCAGCTTAGCCTGGAACTTGCTCCAGCGTTTAAACGTGCTGATTCAATCCACCCTTCAGGCTTTTTCAATCTTATTTGACCACTTAGTCAGCTGTTGACCTGCAGAGGCGTCTGTGGGAAGAAAGATGCATCAGCGCCCTTGAGCACAGCTTTCTTTTAACAGTTGTAGGTGCCTTACCTTAGAGGAGTAACTGAAGAAATCAAATTATACAGGATAATGGCGTGTCATAGTTTAAAGGGTTTACAGGTTTAGGATATTGTGTGATCAATGGCTTCAAGCTCAAAGCCAAAGAAAAGATGACATTGTTATTTGGTAATTCAAACCAATAATGCTTCAAATCTTGTGCATTTGCCAGAATTCCTATATTAAAACAAATAAATACCTTCAGCCTTTATCATAGTGCTACGATGACATTTAAAGTGGTGTTAAGTGAAGACCCATGTTAAGTGTTAAACAAGTGAGCAAGCCATTTAACCCTAATGTATTCTATGTAGGTACAGGGCTTTAGTGACCACTAAAAATGACAGTTGAATTAGTTCTTTACGTATGCTTGCACACAAACAGGCGCACACAGAGAGAGCAAGGTCAAACATGCCCCTCAGTCTCTCTGAACAGGACATTTTTATAGGGCACCAAAGCACTTCTTTTCTGATGAGCTAATATCATATGAAATATAAAATCCTTCTATTAGACAGCATTTTTAATAGAGAATTATTGAATAAGAGACACAAAATGGAGGAAGAAAATAGAAAGCAGAAGAAAAATAGAAGAGTTAAGAAGAATTACAAAGGAGGTCAGAAGATATAAGAATAGCACCAAAGTTAGCTGGCAATGAAATGAGCTTGAATGGCAATGCAGATAAACCAAAGTGTCCAGTGTCAGAAAGATTAAGGCAGCGATACCAGAGTGATTCATCTCAGAGGGGTAAAACAATCCACTGTGACAGAAACACACAGCTGTTTAAACCCCCAACTAAACACTACTCACAGCTGATCCACAAGACCTCCAGGACTTTGACATTTTGTCAGCTAACTGATAATGTCAAGCAGCTATTTGGTGGCAGCACTTTAAAATAAGCCACTGGAGATTTACATTTTGAAGCTGGGAAGCAATAATGTATTTCATGTATTTGCTCTTAAGCATTTCAAATTTCAGTGACAGCATCACCCTTTTGGGCCAAAGCCTGCTGTCCACTTACCACCTGCAATCCCCTTGCACACTTCATTATTGTATGTGTGCTGCTGCTGCTGGGTTGCAATCTAAGTGTTGGATGACTTCTTTTTCAAAGTGCCAAACTTTAAGTCTTGCCTGGACACCTCACTACCTTGCCATCCAGGCTTAACATGCATAATTGAAAAATGGCCAGAAAATGTGGTTGATTGATTGCAGCCTGGGACCAAGGCCTTTACAGTCCATCTCTCTCACCCATGCAATCGAGTCAGTCATTTTACTGGCCACTCGCCTAGGGGTGAACTCCTTTTATTAACACTGTGAAATCCAGAGCCCTATTGAGAGTTACACTTAACTACAGTGTCATAACCAGCTCGGCTCATCTTCACTTGAAATTAAATATTTAGCGATCCTAAACATTCCCACTACTTGGTTGGATTTGTGCCTGTAAAGAAAAAGAATTAAAGATTATTTTAAAATCCAAAGTCCCCCTGTGTGAACGATGTGTTATGACCCACTTATAAAAGACTTAATAATTATCTAACTGACATTGGGGCAGGTTAAAGAGCAATGCTTTAATGACAAGATTAACTTCTTTTGCAGATTTTGGCTGACACACATATTTTCTAAAACACATTTATATGCACAATCTAAAAACACTCCTGATTTCGTTTCTATATATTCTCTATCTCTCATCCTCTAAGCATACTGCACACTGTGGAAAAGCAGCATGGCACTAAGGAGATTTTATTCTGAGCACTTAGCTGCTGCACATTTTGTAAGTGTGAACAAACCAAGTAGTGGGAGTTAAGTGGCCACTGGAGATAAAACTAGCAGCTGTTACACCAATACCATGAGATGGTATCTGTGCATGTGTAGAATAAACATTAAATCCCCTAACTAACATACTCACAGTTAGATTCAGTCACACAAATGAGCATACACTCTCTCAACAGCAACTATGCTCAACTGTACAATTATACTATACATTTTAACTATTTAGAGTTAGTATAGATATAAACAGTCCAGTGAATGAAAATGACCAAATTTAGGGATGCTTAAATATATTCTTAAAATTTATGAACATTTTTTTGTGGCTGAATATTAAATAAATGAATAAATCTTAATAAATACATCATGCTAGAAAGTTGGAAAGGGATCTAAAAACAATTCAGGGACAAATACTAAAAGTCATATGAGCTCCTAAGAGGACACTGACATTACAGAGGATACACAGGTGTTCACCTGGGCCACAGGAGATTGGATCTGAATAAATATTCTAAATTAATAACTAAATGTCCTGTTGCCTTACTCTCTCTACACAGAACGAGAAGTGATTCTGCTGGCTGAACACTGCCCCCACACACACACACACACACACACACACTGTGTCAATGGAGTTGGGAGCTGGTGTTTCTAGTCTCCAAAGACTCCTCTGAATTACAGCGAAGATTGGCAAAAAATGGAAGTGAAAGAGAAAACTGGCCAACATGCACACCTACAGGCAGCTATATTTAATTATATAATTTTTTTCTACCCATTTTCATTTTGACTCCCATCCAAACATCTTTATTTAAAGCTTTACAGGATACACACATTCAAGGAAGTGATTGTTTCTCTGTCTTGTGTTTCTTTCTGTCTCCTGAAAGGAACTTTGAAATCTGGCATTTTTCATGGTTTTCTCTAGAGGCAGAAAGTGATTGGATCTGGTCACAGAAAATCTAATCAAATTCATATGACAGATTATTTGGTGCTATTTAGGGACCACATTGTTTCTTGAGGTTTGCCAGTGTTTATTTGCAAATGTTATAAAACTGAATGTCAACAAATAATGTTTTTTTTGTCTTTCTAGAAAGGGTTAAGACTGTGATTTATCTATTAATTTTCTATTTTTACATTTTGTTGTTTCGTCTGTCCTCTGCTTGTCTCATTTTCTCTGCCTGAGGTGTGTTCTATCCCTCTCATTCTTGTGCACTTTGTTTCCTGTGCACTCACTCCCTGTGAATGTGAGTCTTAGTGTGTTGCCACTGTCACTTGGATTGAGATATTTTTATTTAATTGCAGAGCGTCCCTTTGTGATGGATGAAAAAAACACCACCACCACCACCTCTGAGACACACACACACACACACACACACACACACACACACACACACACACACAGTGTAACAGTAATAGTTATTAGAGAGATGGATAAAGAGCCTTAGCTCACTAGGGAACGCGATGCCAGGTCTTTGATGTTAAGAAAAAAGGCACAATGAGAAGAAAGGAAATCAACTGAAAAAGGGGAAAAGTAAAAAAAAAAAAACACACACACAAACAAACAAACAAACAAACAAACACAAAACAGTAGAAATGTTTTTTTCCACAATATTTTTGACTCTAGAAAATTAATAATTGCTGGCTGAAGAGTTGTGACTGCAAGCTCAGTGAATAAACTTCCCCCTTCTTCCTTTAATATATTTTGTTTTTTACACTGAAATCACCTCATTAGGATCAACAGCAGGTGAATCACTCACAAAATCATGCTTGCATAATATCTAAACATGTTTCCATCTTTTTTTGTAGAAATAGAAAAAAACCTGAAGTACAGGTTTAACTGAAATCTTAGGTAAGTGGACATCTGTGCTATCCTGCATTCAGACCAAATCTATGCACTTTTTTCTGTGTCTATGTATGAAGAGAAAAATATGTTTGTGTGTGCATACAAAGTGTGTCTGTATGTGTGTGCATCAGGAGTTGGTCTATAGAGGGCTCATTATGGACAAGTGCCTAAGCTTAATTTGGGGAATTCCGTCGATATCTGGCAACCTCAGTCGGGCCATTGTGCTCAACTGTGTCAACAAGAAAATCAATACTTTGATTGGAGAATTATGGAAATGGATTTTCACTGTGTACTTTAAAACTTCAAATTAAATTACTAAGGGTGTGCCAATGAGGAATACTGGCAGCACTTGTTCACTGAACAAAAGCCAGCGTAACAATACTGGACATGTCATAAAATCTTTTGTATTGACACCTTAGAATAAATGAAGGTGACTCACAATTTTCCATGTGACTTCCTGGTGGTGGAACTATTTATCATACCTCCATCGTCAATAGTAATAATGTTAAGAGTGTATCATGACTGTTCTTCTTTTCCTCTTAATTTCTCTTCAGTGATTTTCACACATGCATTGGGCGCCTAAATGTTCCTAGACATTACCCATCAAATGTGCATGTAAGAGTGCAACACATTCAAGAAAATTAAATGGTCTTTAACCTGCCAACTCATTAATACAACGTCCATGAGGTGTCCAATTGTACCCATGTAAGAACAGAACAGGTAATTGTCCGGTAAATTCTCTACGAGCGAGTGGGCATAATGTGGTTTCGTCCTGCATCCCTCACCCAGGTAATACCCTCATCTTACTTAAATAGAGTATTTCCAGTTATGAAAATGCATCTGAAGTGGACTAACTCCTTCTGTGTGTTGTGTGAGAACAATTAGGACAATGTCGCATGTTGATTCTCCTGACTTTGTGTGACGTTTGTGTAGGAAAAGAGATTTACTCTGGTGATATATGGCGATAATAACTGAGATATATAATCTTATAATGTCAAAAACATGACCAAAGACTAAATTTGCAATAATATCATTGTCTAATAACGTGTATCATTTTGTTTTTGTCATCTCTGAACTGACAACAGCCTCAACATGCTAATAAAATATCAAAAGATAATGAGTACTTATGAGGCTGAATTACAAACCTTTCTACAACTGCTGGGTGTAAGTGTCACTTCTGTAGCCAGATCGACATCATAATTGGAGTTATTCCACACTGACCTATATGCATTCATACTATTTTCTTTTGAGAATAAAATATCATTCATTTGGACTAGTTCACCGTGCGAGTAGCAGCAAACTGAACCATTACGTTGTTTTGTGGATAAGAATTACTATAAAGTAAGGCATTTCTGCCATAACCTACTTAGATGACTAGCAGTAATGGATATTTGACTACATGCAAGAAATCACACATCCAACCTATCAAACACCTTTACAAAAAAAAAAAATTCTTCTGTATGGATGCACAGTCTGATACATGCATCAGATATTAGTCGGATACAGGCATAAAGAGACGGACCAGTAATCTGTGACATTTGTGTGACTCTAAAGGATCTGTCTGTTTAATTCCACATTATTCTTTGTTCTGTTATTCCGTTTACGGCAGTTTATGGCTTCACTGGCACCTATCTCTGCTGTGTTCTGCCTGTCTCTATTTAATTTATGACATGATGTTTATCAGTTGTTGATAAACTTTTACAGGAGGTTAACAAGTTGTTGAAAACTCAATTAACGTTATCATCGCCTCATCTGCGCCGCTAGGGGAGAGGCGACAATGTTGAAACTGGGAACAGAGAATGAAACCAGAATAACTATCAGAACTATGAATGACAGAAAAAAACAGCAGAGATTTTCAAGCTGAACTAACTCTAGAGTTTGTGAACAAGGTACACAACATGTATGCATTTTCTTGTTTACTTTTTTCTTTGCCACAGTATTACTTAATATTTATGTATTACATACCCGTTCTGTTCATGTGTGTGTGTATATATATATATATATATATATATACACACACACACACACACACACACATATATATATATATATGCACACATGCATATATATATATATATATACACACACACACACACACACACACACACATATATATATGTATATATATATACATATATATATATATGTGTGTGTGTGTGTGTGTTTATTTGTTACATTTTCTACACCTCCTGATGATGTAAGACACTTCTAACAAGCCTGAGCTGTCATGTCTTAAAATTTCAACACAGAAAAGAGACTTTTTTTTTAACCTCCAAGGGTGCTTTCACCCCCAAGCATTGTGGCTGTCTCATACAAAGACCAAATGAGATTGCCATTTTCATGAGATCATTTCACTGGGTTGTAGAGGCCAGTGCTCAGAAAGGCAGAAAACCAGCCATCATCCTTGATTACAACAGCAACAAAGCAGGTGTGGATGAGAAGAGAGAAGACTAGCCTGCTGGCCTCTGTCATATAACACTACATAATAGATATCAGCACCTAGAATGTCAAATTGATATGTAGGGGGCTAAACCCTGAAACTAGAGGACAGGCCACAACAGGAGACGTGCTTTTCTGAAAAAGTCCTAGAAAGACCCTTGTGACTACTCACATGCAAGGAGCAAGGGCAGGAAGGAGATACTACTTCTCATATATATTAAGTAAATATTATAATAATTTCAACTATGTGGTTTAGCTCAATTTTTGTATAGTTACTTAGTTTGCCAATAGGTAGTGACATTTATTTAAATGATAATCTCCAGGATTAAGAGCTTCATCTGATAATTCATGCATTGGCATTCTCTTGGCCTATGCACAGGTCAAGAATTAAACACTACAAACAACCCCCACAGTGTTACCAATAGTCCTGTTTTCCCACAAAATATAGTGAAATCTGCCCCCAAATATGAGTCACCTGCTGCCTTCTGTATCGTTGAAACCATTGATTTATAAGTTGTATAAGTTATATATTTGTTTGACAGTGTTTTTTAGGGAGTGATTAATCAGTTAAACCAAGAAAGACCAACATTACTCTTCCACACAATCTCTCTCAAACACAGTATCCCTTTGCCTGTCAGCCACACACACACACCTAAATCAATAGGAGCAAGAGAAAAGCTGTGAGCAAATGAAATCCAAAGACCCCATGCTCCGTTCATTCTTGCATCCATCACAGTGGAAGTGTGGTGAGAAGGGTGGAGCCAGTGCTCCGCAATCTGTCATCCCTGTGGTGCTCTCACAAAAAGACAGTGTTGGTCATGTCCTGAGTCATCCAAGCCAAAGATAGCTGAGGGAAATAAAAATGGAGTTCAAACTGTGTAACATTTCAAAGACTGCTGATATTGTGTGAAAGTCATATTTAGTTACTTTGTCTCGTGACTTATTTTTAAAAGAGAAAGAATACACCAAATGTTTACTGACTGAGTGTATGGCAGTTCAATGCAGCGTAGTCTCAGTTTGTGAAATAGTCATGACCTCTGATCTACCGATGAATGTTTCAGGATGCATATTTAGCAGTGTTTTTTTTTTTGTGATCCTGAATTCAGTTTTTCAACAGTGAGGTCTCATATGTACTGATTTGTATCCATATACACAAAGTTAATCTTTTCCATATATAAAAGTAAAAAAAAAAAACTAAAAAAAAAACAGTCCACATTTAAATGTTGAAGGGGATTTGGTAGTGGAGCAAATTATCTCATAGCTTAACACCTAGAGACCACTATGTGAGTCATACACATAGCAGATTTTAAAATATCATTTGTATCATTTTTAATACATCATTAATGCAACATACATTACTTGAAGTTGTATTGGCTGTATAAGAATTACTGTAAATCCTAAACAGTTAGTGCCAAACTTCTGTTAAACTCCTGGAAATAAAGCTCAAAGTCTGCACTTCAATCACAGCTTGATTGTTTAATTAACCACTGGTGCTGTAAAAGAGACAAAATTACAAAACACACACACACACACACACACACGCACAAAACTCTACAAATATTTAGACATACAAACTAACTCTGGTCAGTGTAGTGCCTCAACAAGAGCTAAGCACAGTGATTATAGGCTAATCTATAACCTAATTCTATAAAAATCAAAATCATATAAACTTTTAAAAACAGGCACAGCTGCACTTTAACAACCTTTTCTGGAGCAAGTAACACATACTAAAAACAAAACAAAAAGACGCTTCAGCAAACTGAGTGAAACCATCACAATGCTCAGACCTGAGGGAAGTCAGACCAAAGGCAAACAAAACCGCTTGCTTCTTAAACTGCACCGCTAGGGTTATTACACTTTTTGCCCTTTGTGTCACTGTGGACGAGCTTTTAACAGTATGCTTGTACACACTTTGTGGTTTGAGGTAAACAACACAATCCTATGTTAGGGCACTGCAGGCATGAGAGAAAGAAGAGATAGTGGTTTCAAATTTCTAGAAGTATTAGAACTGCCAGCATTTGAAATATTGCACACAAGGTATGACAACGGGGGGAAAGACAAACTGAAAGACAGGAGGGAAAGAGAGGCAATACTGTAGGTGGTTACTACACCATGAGCCAGTTCAACAATCAAAGCCATTACAAGGTTTAATTGATTCCCGCATAACACAACTCATCTATAAAAAATGAATTGACCTTGTAATTTCATATGAATATGTCAAAGAAAGTACAATGGCTAGTGATGCCATTGTTATAATGACAAAAAAAAATGCTAGCGTAATTTTACCTGAAACTGAAAAGACAAAACGGCTGCAAAAGTTGCATGCGTAGATGTTCAATATATTTTACTCTCCCACCGCCTTATGTCTTTAGCTCTAACTGTTACTATAAGACCTATTACTGTTATGGCCCCTGGAAGTCCCAATCTATCATGCGGGCATGCCAGCCATCAATCACTCTTCCAGGTGTTGTATTGAATCAATCAAGGATGGAATCAATAGATGGAAAGCTCTATCTTTACCCCTTTATTTGATCAAAACAAACAAACAAACAAAAAAAAACAAACCCAAAACTATTTTGTATTTTGCCAGGCTTGATTCCTTCAAGTCAAGAGTAAAAGCCTGTCAAGGGTGTCCTTTAAGAAAAGGCAGCCCTGAATCAAACACTGTATTAGAAGCTGTGCTGAAGTGTCCTTCAGTAAATCTGGACTCTGAACTCCCATTTGAGACATGTAGTGCTTTATTCATGTAGTGAACAGATGCTGGTGTTTAAATTTTTTTACATGCTTAGCAGGAACTTCAATATTTTGTTAAACACCCAGATTTACTTTTAGACAGTTTTATCAGGACTCAAATAATTAGGATTTCTTCCGTTGCCGTAATAGGAGAAATTTCTTGTTTTGAACATGGCTTTCAGATTAAGTGTATCTAGCAAACGCAATTTCAGGTATAAGTAGATACAAGTGCTGTGAAATGATTAAGATTTACATAATCTACTAAAGTGGCTCCATGTTGTAGCGGTTAACACATCTGCATTGCATATGAAAGATCCCTGGTTTGAGATTTTGAGGAGATGCACACTCAGCCCCTGGGGGTCACAAGTTAGTGTACTCCTCGTGACAGTCCCCATCCCAGATACATGGAGTCGGACAGGGCCTATAACTAAATCTATAGCTAAATCAAAATATGCTGATCCATCTGCTGTGTTGACCCCTTTGGAAAAAACTGGGAACAGCCAAAAGCATCTTCTAATGTACTAAAGCATATTCATAATTAAATGCTGTCATTCACCCAGCTTCCATCTTCTGATGCTTCCACATCTAACAAACTATGAGATTTCATAGCTGTAATATGTTCATTTAGTGGAAAAATACTTCACGTTTAATCATCAAAACCACATGCCAGTAAAACCCTACCCAACTGCAGGAGCAACACCATTAAAGGGTATGAACCATCTCTCCTTTCAACCCCTTATTCGTTATCTCATTTGCCTGAACGGCGATATTTCACCCCCTCCCCCTCCACACATGCTGATTGTTTCTCATCTCAGCTGACACAGACCAGAGACCTTTATTTTTTTCTCCCTCAACAGCTCAGACAAACTATGCGTGGGAAAACGGGGGTTGGGGGGGGGGCGGCTTGTCGTTTTACATATCTATTTTTGCCAGAGAGGCAGACAAGCAGCCTGGAATGTCAATGTGTGGCTCAGCAGCCTCTGACTGATGTGAGATCACAGTGATGGCTGCACACAGTGGTATAACGAACACACACATACAGACTTTGTCAGTGGGTGAGGTAGCAGGGTGCAACCACAGACAGCTTAGATAAGAGCAGGTCACCCAGATGGAGGAGAGCATGCTGTACAGATACACAAATGTTGTCAACATAGAATATACTTTTACTGTCAAGTTGCACTTCTGTTACAGTCTATACAAAAGCATAACCCTCACAAAAAATATTAACTCTAAGGGAGCTTAAATAAATAAGATGCATCTACAGACCAGCCCTCTAGACCAATGAGTGAGAAACCAGGGCCTAACTGGTGTCAATAACAGACAAACACTGAAGTGCCTGATAAAGACAACTTTGGCATTTCAAGCTGTTGAAAAGGTCACCACTATCTCATTTCTTTCTTATCGCTTTCTCTCCGTTTCAATTCAATTCAATTCAAATCTGCTTTATTGGTGTGACACAAGAATAGCGTGTTGCAGAAGCAGTACTGTATTGATTGAGGTATAGTAATATTATGCTGACATGATGTACTGATGATGGATGTAAGATATAATGAAACAGCAAAGTCTATAAATTGTGATGCGCAAAGAGGATGGACAACACAACAAAAGTTAACAGTGAAGGTTGAGGCCTTCTCAGCTTTTTATGGGGCACTGTAATAATACTATTACTGCTATTGCGAGCTCTTAAAAATCAATACCTCAGAGTGTACCTAAAGGCAGCATTCTTATAAGAGGACCATAAACAATTAAACAGAAGTAATAAAATAACTGGTGGACAAATATAATAAATATTTTTGAATTCCAGTGTTTCATTTAGTTAATTGTAATATCCTCTCTCTGCAGACATACTGGATGAAATGCAGACAAACACCCCCACAACACATTGCCTCTTTCCTGTTTACACAGTCTGCTGCTCATTGTTAAGAAGAGGCTGTCAGAGAGACACAGAGCGAAGGGGGGAAAGGATAGAGAGGTAGAGAAAATAAAGAAAGGAGAGAAAGATATCAAGGGTATGGGTAGGAGGAAGATGAACAGCAACAGAGTCAAAGGACAGTAAGACCCTGCAGACAGGTGGGGAAAAGAGGGAAGTGAATGCTGAACACACCAGCCTGTGAGGATCATTGATCAATTTACATGAGTGTTGTAGTAGTTGAAGGCCAAGTTGCCTCTCATGAGATTTAGAACATGTAGAAAATATTAGCAGAGGAATAATATTTTATTTAATGGTGCATTAACACCACTGACAAAAATTCACACAGAATGCAAATCCACATTCATGTGAGTTGAACTGCAAGCTAACTGATGCCTTTTGAGGGCAACTGGAGTTGCACAATTATTGGCCATGATCCATAATTATTTGGACAGTAGCATAAATCAAACATTCTAGATGTGATTCAAGTGCAGAGGAGCTGTTCCTTTCCTTCTATGACCTTTTTTATTCCCGTCTTTCTGGTAAACGCCACAAGCTCTTTCAAATGCTTTCTGGCAAACTCTTATCTGGCCTTACTGTCCTTGAGTGTGACCAAGGGTTTGCACCATGCTGTAAACCTTCTGTATTTACAGTACATGAAGGCATCTCTGGGTTACAGATTACAACGACATACCTATCTTCATCAGTGTTCTTCACTTGGCTAGATAGTAGGAACTGATTTAGAAGACAATTAAGGTGATAATCCACTTTAGTTAGTTTGTTTGGACCTAGTGTTGAGTGTTCCAACAAATGGCTACCAAATGCAAGCTCAACACTTGGAATCAGCTCCACATCTTTCATTTCCTTAATTTGTCACATAATAACAAGTGAACAGACCTTGCCTGGCCATGAAATGGCAAAACTTCACTTTACATTTGGTGTGAATGCACCGAAGAGAGAACAGCTAGGATTACTTAGGAGTTTGGGTGGTATGAAATTAAACCCATAATTATTAACTATTTCCAAAATATAAAATTAATCCTCCAAAGACTGATCATTATGAAAATTGTGTTCATCTGTCTTCTGTTTTTTAGGTAAAAAGATAAAAAGGACAAATCTATAAAGATCATCTCATACAGTATTTCCCCACCAGGTAAACCCTTCCTGTCTAGGGAATAATGGCTGTCTCCTGGATAAAACTATCCACATGAACTACTCCTTCAAACAGTTTAAAAGCATTAAATGTGACATCATTATGCCATACAGGGTTAGGTTTAGGGTTACACTAAACAGAAAGCTCAGAAGAAGGACTTGAGTGTACTGGTAAAGTACCTATGCAAAAGCTGGCATCAAATTACAGATTAGTGGTTCAAAAAACACTTGATGTTAATTAACTGGCACTCACTACTTTTGGAATTGCTAGGAAAATCCATATTGATTCAGTCTTGAATGCTGTTTCAAGTTCTAGTTTAATGGCTAAAAAACAATTATTGGTGAATGCTACGTGTTATGGAATAATTAATCAGTCAGATTACACTGAAGGTATGATGCGCTAGGTTGTCAAGGCCGGTTTTCCAGCACATTTAGGAATAGACCAGTACATCACAGACCTGACACATATGGAATTACTGCAGACTGAGCCTTTGTTGCCTCCCCATAACTAATGTTTGGCTCTCTGTAGAATCTCTTCAATTAGCGTGCATTTATTGATCTAAAGAAACCTACAGTTGTAGGGCTGTGTACTGTATATGAAACAATGCTATGAGAAATAATTTGGGGTTTGGGATTGGTATTGGATTTTTTTTTTAGATAGAAATGCATTCAGTATATTTGCATGGTCTTCAGAGTTTTTGGTAAGATAAAATTAAAAGTAAAAAAAAAAACAGCTTATTGCAAAGAGAAAGTATTATCTGGACATAAAGTGGGCATCATATTAAAGGCTTACCTGAATGCCCACTATAATATTTCTAGGACACTATTGTGTTTGCATTGGGTTTCAGTTTGGCATGATGCAATCCCTCTCCCATGTCCACCTGTCTTTCTGGTAACAGTTAGAGACATCTTCCCCTGGCAAAGCCATCTGACTCCAGTCTGTAAGGCTTAAACAAGCCTGACTGGAAATAAGTGCGGGCTATACGGGATTGTCTGGGCAGCTCGATCAATTAGGACAGAGAGAGCAGCAGAGAGAGACACAGAGAATGCAAGTGGTGGGGTATGGCTTTCAGCAACCTTTAGAATTTGTATAAAATGTTAAGTGCATTTTAGAGAGCTTGCCAGCCTAAACATCCATCTACAATGAAACCATATCCCTCTAACAGGAACCATCCTCTGACCCCAAACGACCCCCATCAACCTCCTCATGCAGGATTGAAGATCTAGATTAAAGTTGGAACAGAGAGCTGAGAAGAAAACAAGATGTTTCTCTGTCTCACTTATCTTTCTCTGATTCTAAAAGAGAAGACTGGACAAAAAAAAATTTGAGCTCCGGGGGCTGAATCTTTGCCAAGTGACCTCATCTTTCTTCTATTACAGCTCTAACTCAGTTAATGAAAGAGAAACCGGAACAATCTGAAAACTTTTGAATTATTGCGTAATGTTTCCTGCTACAACACTGCCTGAAGAGCTAACTTATCAAGTTAGAAATACATGCAATTTTTAGGAGTAACAATCATATCAGTATGGTTATGCATATACACTCTAGATTATATGATCATTCAGCCTGTTCCATTAATTCTAATAATTTTGCTGACATCAATCTAATAATGCTAAAAAAAAAAAACCCAAAACAACCACACACAGTTTTGTTCTGCAGTGATGTGCTCCCACAACCTTCTATACATCCGTACCCATGACTTGGGACTGAGTAAGTATGGAAAGAAAACTGCTTATGTACAGAATCAGTTGAAGTTGAATAATTTTCAAACTAACCTTCATTTAGGAAATTTGCAACATGACACAGATGCATGACTTTCACTGATCAGAACAGCTTATATTATGAGCCTATTATCTTTGAGAGTGAAAACCAACACTATGTGATTTTTGTATGCAGTAAATATAAGACAATCCAGAGCTTTTCCTTTGACCTGAGAAGGTCAGCAAGCGCAACCTGTTTCTTACCTCGCCCACTGATAGGTGGAGGGAGGTCATGTTTTTGATTTGTCTGTTAGCAGGATAACTTGCGAAATTGTGAATGCATTTTGATGAAAATTTCCTGAATTGTTGGGGGTGGTACAAGGAACAACTGTGTACATTTTGGTGGTGACCCAGATTCAGATCCCAATCCCAATTTATTTAGCATATTTTAAGTTTTTTCGCTGGTAATTGAATATCACACACTGTTGTACAATGTGTCAACAGGTGTGAACTCAACGAAAACCTAGCAAAAATATATGTCCCAACCATTTTCACAGTCACCTATTACAGACTTACAGATGCGGCTAGGAGCTGACCCACTGTGAAATCAGCAGGTGCTTTAGATCTCTCTGGTTGACATTTTCAACGATTTATGCATAATTTCCTTATGTCCACAGTGCTGCAGACATACAGTACAAAAGCAACCCCTCATCTCTTTATATTTTGCTTTGAAAATGAGAAATAGGTGCTATTAAAACACGTACAAACATGAATGATATACGGTACCAAAATCAAATATACAATTATAGCAAGCTTGAAAGTCAATATTTGGTGTGGATACTTTTATTCTTCAGCACAGTCTGAACTCCCTTCAGTAGGTTATCTTGTGACCTCTTTAAGCAGTCTTCCAGAATAGTTCACCAGGCTTCCTGAAGGACATTCCAAAGCTTTTCTTTGGATGTTGACTGCCTTTTGCTCCATTCTGATGTTGAAGTCTGCATTCTGAGGAGGCCAGTCCATGACTTATAGCGTTCAATCTACCTATGATTTTACTGCACTGGCAGTGTGCTGGCAGTGAATGCTCTTAATGCACTAGCAGCTGGTATCATTGTCATGCTAAAAAAATGAAGCCATTGTCAATCAGATGCTTTCCAGATTGCTTTGCATGGTTGCTCAAAAACTGACTGTGATTATTTGCCTTCATAACTCCATCAATCTTGACAAGATCCCACTGGCTGAAGTGCAGCTGTAACTGTAACTGTGTTTTCCAGATAAGCCGTAAACACTCAGTGTTGTACCTGTCGCCTGACATCATCTCCTAACACATGTATTATGAAAATAAATAAATAAATAAAATTGGTTTAATGACAGCACTGGTTAGTTACAACATTGGGTCATCACTTGAGTTGGGTGCATTTCTGTACTTGAATGATTCATGCTTGGATGTTAAGTAGCTTAACAACTAAAACAAACATTTCTCTGAAAATGGTTGGTTAAGAAAAACATAGACAGACCTTCAGAAAGCCTGTGGAAATATAGCTCCAGAGCACTTTAAATAAGATGAGAAAATCTGGCTCCTTGGAAACAAAATATAAAGAAATGAGTGGCAGTAAGCAGCAAAGAAGTGATGTCACAGTAGTTCTTCATCATCATCATCTCCTTCTTCTTCTTATTGTTATACTTTTCTGACATTTCATGGCTACATGCTTGCTACATTTCTTTGACCTTGAAAACTGTGACATCTGCCACCTCAAAGACTGCTATATGATCTCTAGGTCATAATCAGTGATGAACCTGCGCCCATGATGAACGTCGGGCTAGTTAATGGAGATCCTTGCAGCCTCTGACTCCGCGTTGACCTCATGTGAAATAGCAAATGCACAACTTCAAGTGGTTAATCGCAACTTGTAGTGAAAAAAAAATCACTATGCAGTAATATTGTGAGTGTGATTTAAACAACAAGAATCACTTTATTTGAGTGATATGTGGAAATATGTGGCATCTACAAATGACCCAATCAGCAAAGCAATATTGTAGTTCTTCCACAGATAATGCATCTTCTGCTTTAGCTTGTGACTTTAGTGGCTACTTTGGGGAGAGTTTAAAATGTCAACATTGCGTTGGTCAGTCCCAGTTTGTAACATTTTCTTTTCCATTTGAAAGTGTCAGGTTGGATTTTCTTAAAGGACTCATTCAGAGGTTCATGACCATGTCCAAACGACACAGAGCAAGATGCATTTTTTTTCAGTAACGTCAAAATATGATAACACCATATATACTATAGACTAGGACACAATTCTTGGGATTATATCTCATTTTGTGTGTGTGAGTGTCTATGTGTATTTGTGCTTCTTTCCTTGGTTTTCTATCTGACCACAGAGAGTGTGACAAATGGATGTGTCAGAGCTTGATGGAGCACTGCGATTGCTCTGCTAGGCACAAAGCTATTACAAGACTATATAGACAGCCCCAAAGAAAAATCCTGTTTCAATCAACCACACATAATCTGGGAGACAAAGAAAGATGTTCAACAGTTGATAGAGAGAGTCGGGCTCTCTTCCTAAAGAACGCTTTCTGCAAGAAATGTTAAATCTGTTAGTATCTGAAAATATTTAATTTTCATCAGGCTAGCAGAAAACCATTTGCAGAGCACTGAAGTATATAGTATTTTCCAAGAACGTTTGGATGCTGTGCATCAGAATACTATGAACATGCAAATCAAGTCCTGTATTTATCCAAAGAATGTACAATGACATTAAATGTAGAAAATAAAAACTGTATTTGTTTTTCAAAAATCATTGTAGTTTGGAAAAAGATTGCGTAAATTTTGTTTAAAATAGGATCAGAGAAATGTTTGTCTCATAGTGAGCTGAATGTTTTCATGGGACTGCAGGTAGGCCAATTTTTTTTTTTTCTTTTACCCATAGGACAATATTTTACTAGGAAGCCATGCCATTGTAATACATGTAGAGGGTGATTTGCTGTTGGCTTGGTGAAATAACCAAGACCTTCCCTTAAAAAAAACATTGTCTATATAGCTGAATATGTTGCTCCAAAACCTGTCTATATCATTCAGCACTGACAGGTCCTGTGCTGATGCTCAAGTTTCCATGCTCTGTGCTCTGCTGCAGCCCTATACCATCACTGATGCTGACTTTTGAACTGTATGTCTGGAGGACACAGTATCCATGAGTCCTATAAAGAATTTCATATTCAGACTCGTCAAACCACAGAACAGTTTTCCACATTGGACCTGGAGAAGACAGTAGTGTTTTTTATTTTGTTTTTGTGTTGTTTTTTGTTTTTGTTTTTGTTTGCAATTTATGGTTTGTTCTTTGCTTGGTAGAGTTATAACTTTTGGAATGACCCCAATGATTTCTGTTACAGAATCATGCTGTTAATATAGTGTCACCTGAGGAATGCTGTTTTTCAACCTTGTCTCTTGTGTACCAAGATTTCTCCAGATTCTCAGATTTTCTTAATGATATAATTTACTGTGAATGATGAAGTTCCACTGTTTTACTGTTTTATGAAAATAATGAGCTCAAAAAAGTAGGGATGGGGCGACAAAAGGCTAGATAAGTAAGTGGTACTAAAAGGAAACAGCTGGAGGAACAGTTTGCAGCTAATTAGGTTCATTGCCAAAAGGTCAGTAATATGATTGGGTATAACATGAGCATCTTAGCGAGTTTCTCAGAAGTCAAAATGGGCAGAGGTTCATCAATCTGCTAAAAAAAAAAGGGGGGGGAAAGCATTTACAAATTGTGGAACAATTTTAGAATTTGAATGTAAAATTGTGAAGACTTTGGTTATCACTTCATCTACAGTAATATCAAACAATTCCAGGAATCTGAGCAGGAGACAAGAATCAATATTGGGTGCCCGTGATCTTCGGGCTGTCAGGTGGCTCTGCATTAAAAACAGGCATGATTTTATCATGGCTGGACTCAGGTACACTTCAGAAATCACGGTCTGTGAATATAGTTCACTGCGCCGTTTACAAATGCAGGTTAAAGCTCAATCATGCAAAGAAGAAGCCACACGTGACCATGCTACAGAAACACCACCATCCTCTCTGGGCCAAACTAATTTAAAATGGACAGAGGCAAGTTGGAAAACCGTTCTGTGGTCAGACAAATCAAAATTTGACATTTCTTACTGAAAGACATGAATGCTGTGTCCTTTGGACTAAAGAGAAGCGGGACTGTCGTGTCGTCAGCGCTCAGTTCAAAAGCCTGCATGTTTGGTGGTATGGGGGTGCATTATTGCCTATGGAAATGCCATTTGCAAAGACACTGTCAATGTTGAAACGTCTGTTTAGGGGAAGGCCTCGCACATTTCTGCAAGACAATGCTAAACTTCATACTGCATCTATTACAACAGTGTGGCGTTGTAGTAGAACAGTCTGGGTGCTGAACTGACCTTACTGCAATCCAGACCTTTCACCAACTGAAAACATTGCATCATGAAATGAAAAATACGACAGAGTGACCCAGGACTGGTGAGCAGCTAGAATCCTATATCAGACAAAAATGGGCAACATTCCCTTCCCAGAAGTCTAGTAACTGGTCTCCTTAGTTACCATACATTTATGGACTGTTGTTAAAAGAAGAGGGGATGCTGCACAGTGGTAAATATGGCCCCGTCCCAACTTTTTGGGGGAATTGAGGTTGTAATAACTTTAGTACAACATAAATGATACAATGTAAGCATCTGCAAATCCATGTCACCTCAACCTCAATCGCAAAACTGTAACTAGCACTATGTATCATCTACAAACATTAGCAAATCTAATAAAAGTCCTGGTTTATTACCTCTTCCTGCCTAGGTTAGCAGAATTTTTGTATGGTGTGACCAAACGGTAATGTCTTTTTCAGGCTCTGATCAGCCAGCTGGGACTGAAGCACATTCAGTGCCAGAGAATAGCAGAGCCGAGGTTTAGGTTTAGAATTCAGCAGAAATGTGTCATTGTCACTGTGAAATATTTTCTGATGTAAGCCAAGTGAAACAGACAGGGATAAACAGCCTACTAGAAATAAAGCACCGTGACCTTGGGCAGGTTTCCTCTAACTGTTCCACCTCACTATACTTTTACTGTGTACATAAATAATCTGTCCATTTGTGTGTGCAAATATATTTGTGCGGATGTGTGTAACCTGTTAGTAAACTTGGATATGTGGTCTTTTCTGTTTTTGCGTGCATGCAAGTTTACAGATGGAAGAGAAAAGAAAGAGGAAACTGTCAATATGCAATTGTCAGTATACATGCTCCTGAGTATGAGTTTGTCAGCAGGTCCCCACCTATTACAGGCATCTTACCAAGAAGTCAATATACAATTGGCTGCTTGAATACTGCTATAACGGCCAGTCTTACAGTGTTGCTGCTTGTCTATCTAGCTATAAAAAATTAATGGCTTCCCAGCTTAACCTCACGCTGCCTGCCTCACTCTCTTCTTCTAAGTCTTTGTCTCTATGTTTGCTTTTGGCTGCGCATTTAGAGTCTGACTTTTCTGCCAACCCACTTCACACCAAAAATCAGCTGACGCACCTTCCCTTTCAGTAGACTGCCATCAATATACAGCAAAGATGATGGTGTAGGATTAGTGGAGTTAAGAAAAATGGGAAAAGAAGGGTGAGTGGAGGACACCCACGGTCACAAAGAAGCACAGAGGAAATGGAATCCACAATAGGAATAGTATGAGAACAGAATGAGAAACAAAGATGGGAATTTTGCTTTTATTGCTTCTAGCTTTATAAAATGGTTGGTTAAAAAGTAACATTGTCAAAGTACAGTTATGTGCAAAATAATTGAGACGCCTCACATTTCTCTATATTTTCCTTCCAAGGAATAAGAATTTCTTGAGCAGCAGTTCTCCAGCCTTTCTGAAGGTCTTTTAAAGTTTTTCTTTAGACATTTTCTTTTTCACTTATTTTCAGGCTGTTTAAAAACCATATATTTTTTGTCCATTTCTTTAGTTGAATCTATGAAAATGCCAAAGATAACATAATGTGACCAGCATAAAAGTGTAAAAGTATTTTTGCACCAAAAAGGTGATTCCCAAAGAGCTATTAGCTGAAAACATCTAGGCCCTGCAAAGACCTGACGCAGGAGCTGAGAGATGCATCGGGTCCTTTAATGATCCACCCAGTCTTCGGTATCATGCTTTGGGGCTGCATTTCAGCCAGTGGTATTGGGGATTTTGTTAAAATTGATGGAATTATGGAAACAGAAAAGTACTGTCAGATTTTTATCCACCATGCAATGTCATCTGGAAAGCTTCTGATTGGTAAAGTCTTAATTGTACAACACGACAGTGATCCCAAACACCCTACCAGTGCAGTAAAAGCATACCAGGATAGGAAAACACAATGGAACAGTCATGGATTGGCCTCCCCCGAGCCCAGACCTCAACATTTTTGAAGCAGTGTGGGATCATCTTGACAGAGAATGGTGCAAAAGGCAGCCAACATCCAAAGAAGAGCTTCTTCAAGAAGCTTGGAGAACTATTCCAAGCTCTGTTTTTTTGCCTTATATACTGTATTTAAATGTATGTTTGCACTCATTTCAATAAATCACTGCAACTATTTCCCATTTTCCTAGCAAACTATTTAGACATGAGGGGTGGCTCAAAGTTTTTGCTCAGCACTGTAAATGTCAAATAAAAATTTTGAAAATCAAAACTTGTTTCTGCACTCAAATCAAATCAAGACTATCATTCAAAAAAAGTCTGCATCATAATGGGGTTTAAATGATTTATTCTGAAAACATGCTATATTCCATATTACACATAAGGTGGAGGTATTGTATGACAACAGCTGATTAAATCTCTAAAAAATTCCCTCTTTTTGTGCCATGACATTTACCGAGCCAAGGCACAGGGACACGTCTTGGCAGTCAAGGTTTATTAGAGGAATAGAGCACTGGACCTACACATGTCCACTGGGATGAAGGTCTGGCTCACTCAGACCGTGATGCCTCATGTTAGCTTCTGAACATATATTTTTTATGGAATTGGGACTTTGACCTCAAAGACACGGTAGTTTCAGAGTCAAATGTATTAATGACCTGGCTGCTTTCATGGGATGACTGTTGTTTGTCTAGAACCGTAGCTTTCTGTAGACTGAACTTAGGCTGAACTATTGACCTGTCATATTTGAGAAAATTTCCAGAGCTTTTCACTTTTCAAAGAAAAGACAAGTCTATCTGTCTAAACTCCAAGTGCCTTACAGAAACCAGCTATTATATTTTCTCCCCTTGCTAGTAGTTCCTGTATTTATGTATTCAGCTCCTGCATTCAGCCAGGCACTAATAATCTCCTCACTCTTCCCTTCTTCAATTTTCCCCTCTCTGTATTTGCATCTGTCCTGTACCTCCTACTCTCCCTCTTTCTCTAACTCAGCTTCGCTGTATTCCTCACACGGTGAGGGTTAGCCCAAAAACCTGTCAGGATATGTTCCGCTGTCAGCGAGATGCCGAGTGGGAGCGCATTAGATATTGGCCTCAGTGTGTCCCTGACAAGAAACAAGCCAATTAAGGAATCCCCCAGCACTGCTTAAGCCCGGTTATGGCAGAGGTCCCTGAGATGAATACTGGTGTGCTAAATCATCATACCTTTTTTATATTAGAGCCTCCGTAGGGAGAAGTGGAGTGGTTCAGGATTATTTCCTTTTTTTCTTGCAGAGCTGCCGGCCATCACTCAGCAGCACGCCTTAGAGAAGTTTATCTGAGCTATGAAGGACACTGACATACAGATTTTTTTCTGTCTTCTTCTCCCTCTTATTCAGTCTCACTCTCAAGGCTAATAGTATTAGGGATGGAAGAAGTGCTTTGAGATAAGCCTCAGGTCACGTACTTGCAATCAATTACTGTGGTTAAATATTGTGATAAAGAGATTAAGGATTAGGACTGGGGGAAAGTAAAGAGGCTTGATATGGTGTACAAACGCCTTCATGAGTGCGTAAGCACTTTAATGTGTTTAATGTGTTAGTCATTTTATTCATTCTATCCAACATGGCCAACTACCCCTCTGTACCTCTGTGATTTCACTCTCTGTTTCTTCCTGCTACCTCTTCCTGCAAGTCTAAACCGGAAGACCAGCTGAAGCTAATTGAGACCAACAACAAGGACATTTCATTTGAGCATTGATGGAGAATTCTGCTGTTATTCCAAATTCCTTCTCATGTTGACTAGCTAGTGTCACAAAGCATTATTTTGTTTTCAATCATTTGCAACATTCTAAAATTGTTTGCAACAGTGATGGCACATGCATTGAGGTTTTGTAAAACATCCTGGCAGTTGATGGCAGTGATTAAAAGTTTTTGCACCCACAGCAGCAAGCAAGAAAAATAAAAAGTATGACAAGTAATGACATGTGTGAGAGGAGGCGGGGAGTTGTGGTTCTTGTGGGTGTGTTGAGTTGATGTCACAGCTGGAATGGACTGAAATGTTTTCAAATATTCAGAATCAATATGTATTGTATCAAAACACTAATGTAAAAAAAACAAAACAAAAGCAAACAGTATGTAGACTTCTGTTCAGTATTTTGGCTGTTGTGTTAATCTTGCAAAAGAAGGCACGCTTCACAACAATTTCTAATAAACATTGGAGATATGTACAAAGCAGCCTGCTATCACATGGGCTAGCAAATAAGACAACACAGACATCAGACATTCCATCACTTTGGAGGACACTGCACTGACACAAGTGAGTCTCCTGGACACTAATCCAACCATTACTATAACCACTACTTGACTAAGGCTAAACTTATCCTAAGCTTGGACTAATCTGTCATCCTAAAAGTGGATTTATGACACTGGGACTTGATTTTTGTTCCTATTACAAAATGAGACTGTGTAAACAGATTTCTGCCTCTAGAACATAAGTACTACAAGTACACACACACACAGACACACACACACACACGCACACACACACACGCACACGCATGAGACAAATGTCCCGTTCTGACCCTGACGCCTGTGAGGTATTGAGGTTTCACAGTCTAATATTTGACTGAACAATGTCCCGGCAGCAGTAAACCAATGTACCGCTGTTGTACTCCTCACTTACAAAACACTGTTTATACGCCCCCAGGAGGTATGACTTATTGGCTGCTTGGGATCTCTGACAATAGATAAAAATAGGATTACTCTCTCCTTGCATAATGGACAACTATCAGTCTTTGTATTCAGACCTGCCTTTTCTCAGTTAGCATTACAATGCCGATGTGTGAAAACAAAAGGCAACATTAAGCATTCTTAATCCCTTAAAGCTCTTTCATGTAATTTAATAAATTAGTTGCTGCACTCACTGCTTCAGTGACCCCCCCCCCAATGCTGGGAAATGACTCATGCATTTTTCAGCACTGCGTCTGCATATAGCTACAATACGCTCCACTCAGAATTTGCAGATGCCAAATCAACCCTCTTTCCTTCTTTGGTCTCTTCGCTCTCTCTTCATTTACCCGTGTGATGCCCTTTTCTTTATTAACATGCAGTATTTCAAAACATTAAAAAAATTAATTAATTAAAAAATACAGATACACTCATCTTAGCTACATGAAAACCTCTCGATATATTTTCTACTGATGTATCATTGTGCCCTTTTTATTTTCAAACACAAACATATATGAACTTCTTCTGGAGAAAAAAAAAGTTTTCAGAGTCAAAGTCCTTGAAAAACATGGTGCAGATCAATTTCTGTTCAATATGCACAACTCTAATGAGTAATACCTTTAAGGGCGAATGTGTTTTTAGCTCTGAGGATATTTCCACGTTCAAGTCATTAACAAACATAACAACAGTCTTAGATTGTTTCCCCTTACGGGCCAGTTGAAACAGGTCTATTTACTTTCGAAGTAGAGTAGGGATAAAATAATTAAAGGACACCTTGGAACTGAAGGCTGCACCTGACCAACATGTATGATCATGTTTGTGGTTGGTAAACATCTGTTCACAGATTTCCAGAGTGTTGTAGATGCCTTGGATGTGGCCCTGTAGGGAAATGCAGGCTAGGGACCGAAGAAACCAACCACAATTAATTAACTGAAGTGTTGCAGACTTACCCTGTAATCTTCATTTTAATTAAAAGTATTCCCAGACAACAGTGATATTCAGACATAAGTGTGTTCATAGTAAGGATCTGGTAGTCCAGCATTGTTGAGAAACCTACAGCACCTCCATCTCAACAATATCAATAAATGTGACGTGTGCTCTACTTTTATATTTACAGGAGTTATTTTGCATTTGATGAAAATTGGATCCCCTCCCCCTCCAGCAAATTGAATTCAATAGGGGAGCTCAAGGCAAGAGATGAGATGAGAGGCTAAGACACTGAGTGAGGTCAGTTACATACTGAGATCCACTTGGGTGGATAGGGAGGTAGTTATTTTACTCTGTCTCAACATTTGAAGCTGAAGTGGCCGTGAGTCAGTTAAAAGTAACTTAAATCTCTTCTCATTCAACTGGCACAATCTGCATACACCAAATATAGCTGGACCTATGTATAACTCAGATGTCATCCTCTCTTGATGTTGTGACTGGATGTTCATAAAACCATCCAGAAATAAGAAAATTTTTCTCAGAAATAAGAAAAAACAAGCTGAGAATTCATTAAATTGTAAAGTTATTGGGATTTTTTTCAGTAATACTTTAATCCAGTGACAGTTGTCTTGACAATTATGGGTATAATGCAAATAGAAACTGGAAACAACTAATTCAGCATAATTTTTGTGGTTATGGGAAATGTAAAAAGTGATACTGCCACAGCATTAAAATGCTTGCAGGCCCATGGAGTGTACTCTATGCAGCCACTCATCTTCCTCTTGTTACAAGAGTTATTTAGAAGTTTTTGATAAAAAAAACCTCATACATAAATACATATTTCCATTCGTCTTCAATTTCATATCATATATATGGCTATATTCCTGGCAAGTTCATCATCGGGTAATTATTTTATGGCAGATACTGCATATGAAACTATTTTAATGTGCACTGGGCAGGACTGACTGACAGCAGTTTGTACCCCAAACTAGAACTAGTGTGTGACTCAGATAGGCAGCTACATGATGCACTGCTGTATCGGCCTGATACCAGGCTGTGTCTAATATGGTGGAGATTGACTTGGTCTTGCTTGCTCCCAGGTAGTGAGGGGGGATTTAAACTATTTTACCTTCCCAGATCTTCACACCTTCCCTCAGGCCCTCTCACCTCGATGCCTTAAATATTAATGGTAAATCGGAGGACAGAGGATGAGTGAGGAGGGGAGAGGACTGACAGCTCAATCATGGAGACTGTAACCTCCCTCCCTCCTCCCCAACGCTGTGGGCGGCTGTCACCACAACCTACATGATGTAATCACCTCCATAACACTGATATGGGCCACCAAGGGCCATGTTGGGAGAGACAGAAAGAAAAGGGTGAGGTTAAGTTCTGAGAGCATTCATTCACAATTACTTTTAAAGAATTTATCTAATTACTAGTTTTTAATCCAGAAACTGTATATTTTTAGGCAAGGAGAATTTCAAATGCATTCCCATCAATCACAAAATTAACAATTAAAAACCTTATAACTAATTAACTAAATCAGTAATGATATCACAATTAAGTCACGATGAGTCAAAGTGACGGACTTAGTTAGCCACATATCTATTATCTATCCATCCATCCTTCCATCCATCCTTCCATCCATCCTTCCATCCATCCATCCATCCATCCATCATCAATCCATCCATCCATTCATCCTTTTTCTTCCATTTAAGAGCACCGGAACGATAGGTGTTGACACTCAAGACAGTACCTCTACATGAGTGCAGGCATAGGAGGAGTATAAGTCAATACTGGAAGCAAAGAAATTGCCAAGGCTTTTTGTTACAGTTTTTTTCCCCATAAAAGTCAAAAAATCTTTTCAAACTGTTGAAACAGCTCCCTCTGTATAATCTGCAAATCTCTGTGCTTCTACTTCTATACTGATATATCAATAAAATGGAAGTAATTGTAATGCATTCATACATGCATGTGTTCAACCTGACTGCGGTGTCAATGGCACAATGTACAAGGTTACAAAAATCGAGAGGTGCACGACCGGCAGAAATGGTGGCTTGTAACAGTGGATGTCAATTGACGTAAACTTTGTCGTATGATGCCTTTCTCCAGGAACTGGACAGTGGATATAATGGGACCCTCACCCTCTGTACCCCATAATAGCATCAGTTCTCTACAGTTCCCCATAATAGCCAGCAGTTTTCTACTACTGTCTGTATATAAAAACATCTTTGTCCAAATTATATTTAAATAACATCAACACTTAACAATAAATCAGAAATAAACAAAAACAAACAAACAAACAAACCCAGATATGTCAATTGAATATTTTGTGATATTTTACATTTTACCCCCGAGTCATCTCAAACACTCTGGCCAGCATTTATCTATAGTAAGTACAGGCTGTCAGTCCACTGTGCACCTCAGTTGCCAAATATGTCCATGCCTATTTACTCAGAAGGAGGCTTTAAAACTTTGTGAATGGAAAGGTTGATGAGTCAAATGAAACTCACTTCTGACCAATTACGGTGATATTGAGGTGAGTTTTTGAGGACATCCTGAACTTTTCTGTCAGTAAGCACTGCTGGTGTTACTGTAGCTGCTGTCACTGAAACTTTCTTAAAAGTGGATCCAGTGTCATCAGACTTGGGCAATTAAAGTCTCGTATGATATGAGAACACAATCAAACTGCTTATCAGAGGCAAAGTGTGATTTTCTGAGTCTAAAGTTAGCGGGCACAATGTTAGCTTATAACAAGCTTGTTGTCAAGCTGTCCAGAGACAGAAGAGTCGCATGTCTAATCTGCTGACAGTAAAGAACTGCAACAACATTGGGAATAAATAAGCATGTCTATGCATTTTTTTTTTTAATGTTAGAGCTCTGACTTCAGGAGCTAAGCTTCAGGTGAGGACGAGGTGGAGATGAGGGAGGAGAGAGTGGTGGTGCAGGAGGAATATGAAGGAGACAAGGAGAAAGAGATGATGAGGAAGAAATGATGGAAATATAAATGTATAAAATTTAAATGATCATATACTTTTGAAAGAGCTATTTTTTATCTTTAAATTTAAATTAAATCATGATTGACCCTTTTCAATAATTTTTAAGCTAAATTTAGATTGTTAAGGATGCGCACCTGATTTCTGCTTTTGGAATTCTCAGGAATCTGGAAAGTTTTAATAGAAATCTATTGAGGTATGGAGGAAACAATCTTTGTTTGACCATGAATGAAAAGCTAATACTCAGCATGTAAGTGACACACACACACACACACACACACACACACACACATATATATATATATATATATATATACATATATATATATATATATATATATATATACACACACACACACACATACATACATATATATATATATATATATATATATATATATATATATATATATAGAGAGAGAGAGAGAGAGAGAGAGAGAGAGAGAGAGAGAGACACACACACACACACACAATCTTTTATCAATTCCTAACCAAAAGTTTTCAGCACAGGCCAAATATCTGCTGGATCTGTCGTGACAGAAATGTAATGATCGTGAAAGAAAAAAGTTTCTCACACTGTCATTTATTTCATACACCATCGACTGCACAAACAGTCAAGATGTGATGGAAGTGCAGACTTTCAGATGTAATTGGGGGGGACTGTTTCACTGGCTGTTTCAGAATTACAGACATATTCAAAGACCTCATTTTCAGAAACTCAACAGCATGACAAATCAAGCAAATAAAAGATTTGGGTGGATTCCAAGCACTGAATTTGCTCTGGGTAGATGTTCACTGGAGCTCGTAATATGAAGTATAAAGAGATGCAAGTGACAAAGGCCATCATTAGGCTGACAAAACAAAATAATCAGAGAGATAACAACAACAGAGAGATCGCAGAAACATCTTGCCAAGTCAAGAACACTCGAGGAGGTCGGAATCTCACTCTCAAAGTCTACAATCAAGAGAAACCTTCTTAAATGTAAATACAGAGGGTTTACAACAAGGTGCAAACCACTGGTTACACTCAAAAACAGACAGGCCAGATTAGACTTTGCTAGAAAACATCTAAAAGAGTCTCTCCAGTTCAGGAAAATAAAATTCTTTGGACAGATGAAACCAAAATTAACATCTATCATCTGACAAACATAGTGGAGGCAATATTATGGTATGGACATGTATGGGTGCTAATGGAACCTAGTAACTAGTGTTTATTGACAATGTGACTGTTGATAGAAGTAGCAGGATAAATTCTGAAGTGTACGTAGCTATACTGCAAACCTAACCAGACGGTGCTTCACAGTGCACATGGATAATGACCCAAAGCATACTGCAAAAACAGCCCAGGAGTTTTGGCAATGAAATTGCATCTTCTTCACTGGCCAAATCAGTCACCTTATTTCAGCCTAACAGAGCATGTTTTTCAGTTACTGAAGAGAAAAGTAAGGGATGCACAAACAAGCAGCAACTAAAGGCAGCTGTAGTAAAGGACAGGCAGAGCATCTCAGCATTTGGTGATGTCCATGGGTTCTAGACTTCAAGCACTGAATGGAAATAATTTTCATCTCTGTATGAAAAAACAATCCTTATTTTAAAACAAGTTAGTTTGTCCAATTACTTTTGAACTGCTGAAAATGGGGAAGCGTATAAGTTTTTTGTAATGCTTTTGTTAAACCCCTTGAATAAAAGCTGAAAGTCTGCACTTCAATCACATATTGATTGCTTTATTGAAAATCCACTGTGGTGTTGGCAAAACTACAATAAAATGTGCCATTGTCAACATACTTATGGATCTCACAGTTCTAGTGTAGCTTCTGCCTCTTTCTTGTATTTAAGTTCCATCTTGAATTGGGTTGTGTCATAGTTAATTGGCATAGAGGAAAGACAAGGATATGAGTAAAGTAGTGGAAGTCCGGTGGATCTACTGTTGTTCTTGATTTCTTGGAAACATTTTCAATCAGTCTTTTAGGTGTTGTGTCTGCACAGGAACAGAAAGCTTTTGATGCCATGTGAAGGTTTTGATCTGAAGATGTTCCAGTTTGTTGTCAGCACATCTATATTTCATCAAGGCATTATACAAGAATTGTTTGACACTTGCTGCTTTTTTCTCCCAAACTTTTGATTTTCAGGTGGACAAGAAATTGCTGTTGGGCTCGAAGCATTTACTGTCAGAACAAAATTGGAACATCCCTTTGGTGTAGCTGACAGACAAAAATACAAAATAAGGTATAGAGCAGTCATTGTTTCTCTAGTGAGAGGAAGCCTAAGTTTAAGAGAAAAGTTGAAAACTACATTTTGGCCCCATGAAGATGATGGCAAAAGAATGGATGACATGCATTGTGAAAGAATGGTGATCATAACAATCTGAAGAAGTTGTGTTTAGTATGGAAATAATTGTACTGTAATTTTCTAAGCATGTGTGAATTAAAGAATCATGTGGCCCTTAAGTGACGGAAACAGGACAGAAATTAATAGAAGACTGAACACCACAATGAGAGGTTTCTTAGAAACGTTGCCTCATTTTCTATATTTTCTGTGGGGACTAAACAAATGCACAAAGATATCTTTGCTACCATTTCTATCCTGTTTAAATCTGTATAATTGATCTCACTGATGCAGCAATAGCCATGCCTTTTTGAACAAGATACACTGGACATTAAGAACAAATGACATAATATGGAACAGAGGTTCCCTTCTTACCCCATTTATTGGATATGTCTTCCATCCAAGCTCTCCAAGCACAGACGTTGTATCCAGCAACACAACTGAAATGGGAATAAGAGGAGAAAATACATCCATGAGCAATCTGGCAACACAGAGAAAGTTCTGTTTCACTCTGGAAATTGAAATAAAAGTCCAAAATGTTCATCTAGACATTTTTCATATTAAAGAAAATGAGTTTCTTGGATGAATATTTATGAGCACAGTTGCATATACAGTAGGAACAACATTTTTGCCACTTGCAACACAATTTGGGGCCTGATGGATTGCAGTCAAATTGCTGTCAACAGGCCATTCCCTCCTCTGGCATCCACAGCTTTACTTCAATCTCACCCACAATATACTCTTCAACTGGTGATGTCCAAGACTTTTCATGAGATACTATCAGTGTGCTATTAAACTGTGTGTTTCATTGTGCCAAACATCATTCAAGGCCCTATGTTTTGTTTCATGTAAATTAAAGCTATGGTTTGATATGCAATGATATAAATAATGGTACAGCATAGTAATATCATTTTCAGATGACTTTAACTTTCCAAGTAGTGTTAAAAGTACAGTTTTACTGTGGAAAATATTGTCGTCCTTGTCAATACTTTGTCATTCTCTCAAGGACAACAGATTTAATAATTCAGGAGGAAAGCACTTCTCCCAGTGACAAGTGATTTACACTGAAAAGGAAAAACTATGGCTTCCTGAATTTATCTTCCAGCATAATAACACAAATTAAGACCCTGATGCATTTCAACCCAGTATCACGGGAAAGCATGTAACAGAGCTACCTGTACACCGAGTCTATTTCATGCTTTGCCTCTCGTAGGCGTGAAACGTACACACATGCTGAAATTGCAAGAAGCTGCAATACTTTTCAGTACCAGCAGGGTATGCGATATTTAATTTCCAGCGAACAACTTTCTACCACCTTTTTGTTGATTTTCAGTTATTTAAATGAAATTATCACGAATTATTGTTTAACAACAACAAAAGGCGATGCAACAGATGTATGGAGGCCATTTTTACATACATATCAGCCATCTAGTTGTGGACTTTAAATAAAATATCACACCCTGGTGGAAGTGCAAGTTACTGCAACTTCAACTGCATATCCATTTCACGCCTAGGACAGGAAAAATGTGACATCCACACAGTTTCCTGGAGTGGATAGGCAGCTCGATTACATGCTTTGCCATGATACTGGAATGTGCATTTTCAAAATTCATAAATATTACATGGAGCCTACCTAGTCACCTTGTCAAAAGTGCCAAATACACAGTATGTGTGACAATCACTTACAGTATGTCTGTATTAGGTGAGCATGCACTGCATGGATAAGTGGGTACAGGAAAAGAATTAGTATTCAGGGAGAGAATGAAAGAATGCAGAAAAAAATAAAACAACAACACAAGACTTACAAGACTTATTAAAAAAATGTTCATTTGTCTCTGTTAAAAATGATCAAAAGAAGCAAAAATTCAACTTTAAATATTTCCTTCAGCAGCCATTGAGCCATGGCACTATTTCTGGCAAACCATAGTGCCATTTCAACTTAAAGTTAAAGACTGAATTTTAAGTGTCAGTCAGTCATGACTGTCCACTTAGAGCTCTGTAAGTGGTCCTTGAGGGACTCATTATACCAACACAGATCTTTATCAGTGACAATATTCCCTGAATAAATCTCCATTAACATCGTTACTCTAGGATAGCTAGTTATTACAACCAAATGTACATCAAAAGAAGCCATTTCAGTGCTATGATATTGTGATTATGACTATTTGCAAATTACAATGTGAAGGCAAAAGAAAAATTATATTTATACTTATGGGAATGTCCTCTGTGAAGATCTGGGCAAGCACAAAATAAGAAGAGTCACTTGCATCCATCTTCCCACAGTACGCTTCTGATGGAGCCTAGCTGACAGATTGTCCAAATATCTGCTGACTGGGATTTTTACTGTTTGTGTATGTGCATACACAACTAACATACACAAATAAATGCTCTTCAACTTCTCTCAGAGAGGTGGAATGGTGCATGCTCTTTTGACATAATGTAACACCACTATTGGATCAAGAAATGGCTGTATCACAGCATCTGAGACTCAAACCCTTCAGGATAAACTTCAGTGAAGTAATCCAGTAGAAAAAGTGGATTAAAAAACAAAAGAAAAAGAACAATTCTACCCTTTTGCTAAACATAGTAAAACATAGTAAAAAAAAAAAAAAAATCAGTCTTTTTGATTTAGATCAGGTGAGCGTGGGGGCCAGTCACTAGTATCAGTTCCTTCATCCTGCAGCCTGCATACTCTCGCCACATGAGGCTGGGCATTGTTGTGGACCAGGAGAAACCCAGGACCCACTGCACAAACACAGGGTCTGACAATTGGTCTAAGGATTTCAGCCTGATACCTAATGGCAGTCAGGGTGCTATTGCCTAGCCTGTAGAGATCTGTGTGTCCCTCCATGGATATGTTTCCCCAGACCATCACTGAGCCACCACCAAACCGGTCATGCTGACTGATGTTACACGCAGAATAATGTCCTCTACAGCTTCTCCAGACCCTATCATGTGTGTCACATGAGCTCAGGGTGAACCTGCTCTCATCTGTGAAAAGCACAAGGTGCCAGTGGTGGACTTGCCTATTCTGGTATTCTGTGGCAAAATCCATTTAGACTCCCCAGTGCCAGGCAGTGAGCACAGGGTCCACTAGAAGATTGCGGGTCCTCAGACCACCCTCATGAAGTCTGTTTGGGCATGGATATTCATACCAGTGGTCTGCGGGATGTCATTTTGTAGGGCTCTGGCAGTGCTCATCCCATTCCTCCATGCATAAAGGAGCAGATACCAGTAGTGCTGATGGGTTAAGGGCCTTTTACGGCCTTGTCCAGCTCTCCTAGAATACCTGCCTGTGTCCTGGAATCTCTTCCATGATCTTGAGACTGTGCTGGGAGACACAGCAATGTCACATATTGATGTGCCATCCTAGAGGATTTGGACTACCTGTGTAACCTCTGCAGGATCCAGGCATTATTTCCTGTTCCTGAGTGTAACCAGTTGTTTCCACCTTGTTGTAAATCCTCGGTATTTAAATTCACGAAGGTGTCACTTGATTGTAGATTTTGCCTACCTCCTCAAGAGCCCCTTGATTTGGCTTGATGTTGAGAAAGGGTTTTCTTAACCAAGGAAATAATTCTGCAGTCATCCACTTAGGTTGTCTTCTGTGGTCTTTCCGGCCTTTTGGTTTTGCTGAACACGCCAATGCCCTCATTCTTTTAAAGAATGTACCACATTTGATTTGGCCACGTTTTTTTCTCTCTCTCTCTTGATATTTTTTTTTTTTCAGCCTAATAGTGGCCTTCTTGGCTTGCGATGACATCTCTTTGGACCTAACATTGAGAGTTCTAGTGAAAAGCTACCAAATGTTCAATACTTGGAATCAGTTTCAGATCTTTAATCTGGGAACAGGCCTCATCCAGAGACAAGATATTAATCTCTTTTCTCTCTCATCACCTGGCTATGAAACTGCTTGTTGATAGTTCAATTACTTTTGAGCCTCTGAAAATGGAAAACTATGCATAAAAATGGCTGTAAGTACTGAACAGTTAATGCAAAATCTTTGTTAAATGTCTTGGACTGAAGCTGTATGTCTGCACATAAATCACATTTTGGTTGATTAAAAGCTACCAAAGTGGTGTAAAAATGACAAAAATCTTGTGTTTATGGACCTAAATATACCACACAAACCCACTTCATTTCTGTATAAACGTATGTGATATAAACCTATTATACTATTATTTCTATTATTATAATTATTCTATTATATTATTTTATCCTTTTTTTGTTGAGAGTTTAGGTAAGTGGTGCTTTTCTTGCCCGTGGCCATCACTGCTCTTGTTATCTTCATTAAGAAACAGTGAAAACAAAGTACCGCCTGATATTTATATTGTTATAACAGTTGTTTCAGTCTGAGATTAAATGTAGAAAGTGGACATGATATATAAGAAAATATAGCTGAATATTCTATTGATTGACCACCCTGCCCAGCACAATAAGGAAGGACACCATGTTGATGCTTTCATCTTCAAATGCCATCTTCACTACACATTCTTGCTGAGTTTAATATTTCTGCTATTGGGTGGTCTGGACCGATTCCAGCATCTCTGTGTGTTTATTTCTGTCCACTGATGCCAGGTCTATGCCATGTCAGCTGGTCAGTGCCAGATTGGAGACTAGGTGTCTCTGCCAATGCTGTTAATGGACACCGTTAGGGCTGCTGTGGGCAGGTAAGCAGCACAATCCCTCGAGAATCGCCTAATTACTGAGAGTTGGCTGTGTCTCACTGCAGTGAGGGGATTCACCCTCACCTCATCATATTATAAAGAACAGCTGATGTACATTACAGTAGGAGGCAGTGTGAATCTGTTCAGCTCAGAACATTGCACTGTTCGGTCAGAAGCCTTGTGTTCCCACCTTTATAAGAAAAGTGTGGCACCATGAAATTTCTGCTTTATTTGTGAGCCAGACAAAGGATACTTCGAAATGAAACACCTGTGGTGTTCAACTGACAGTACAGTACAGGAGTTTAAAGTGTGACCTGGCAACAGAGCCTGAGTTCAAAAAGCATAACCAAACAAAATGTACTGGCTTTACCGTCATAATTCTGAACTTTTTAGATGTGTTTTTAGCTATTCATCCACTTAAAATGTTACATATAAAACTTTTTTTATGATATTACATTTAGTTACAAACTTTTTCAGAAGCAGGAGTGAATATGTGCATGTGTGTGTGTGTGTGTGTGTGTGTGTGTGTGTGTGTGTATTTTGATGGTTGTGCACTTGTAATTGATGGTGTGTATATATTTTGGTATATACTATATATACCGAGCAATGTATCTTGGACGTTAATCCAACCCATCCTCTACTCTCTACATTTCTCTTCATAGAGTTGTCTTTCTGAGAAGGACCCACAGATGCTGCCTGGAGCTGAGGGCCCTCTGGGACTTCCACTGGTTAGATATAAATAGATCATGAGCTGGCCAACTCATAAATATATGGAGCTCCACTAGAATGATGACATCTCTTGTCTGGCCTACAGCCCTTGCCGGCTACACAAACACCCCAAAATAGCTGCAGCCCAAACAACAGACCCAAAGGTGGTCTCTTTAAGCGTTACTTCATGCAAATTAGATATGGAAGCAGGCAAAAGTGATCGTGGGTGTCTGCAGGTGTGTGCGTCACTGTCTCTTTAAAGTATAAAATGTAAAGACATGAAAAAGCTGCCTGCTTAAGAGCACTTTTCTATATTAGACTTATTTGGATTACAGTGCTGTCTGATATGCAAAAACTTAAAAAGTTATATAATTCAGAATATGCTGCAGCTCTTAAAATACTCATCCTTTGCTTGATTTGATCCACTAGGGCACTGACATTGTGCATAAACACTGTGAAATTTAAGTAAAGTGTGATACTAAATACATTTGTCTTATAGTAACACTATTGTCTGCTGTGATGACAGATTAATCTCTTTTTTTAAAATTAAAGTAGTGATGTAGTCTTATAGGCCAATTTATTTAAAAAGAGAAAAATAATTCCAAATAATAACAAAACCTCTCAGTTTGCAAGCTTTCTACATACCCCATTCTCATAAACAGCAAGCCTCACAAACAATAACATTTGATGAACAGACACTAGTGAAAATTGATTTTGATGAAGATTTCTCTCAGGATTGCACATTGTCCTTTAGTAGTGTAAACAAAGTGCTTCACTCTAAACAGATGACGAGCTGATATGCTGTGAAATAAAAAAAAACTATCCATAACAAAGGCAACCTGACAGGCATGACAGCATTTTCAGCACATTTTCACACTCTGACAAGATCAAACATTCAACAACATAATAAATGGCAGCAAAGCAAATCTTTGAATGTGCTTCATTGGATCTGATAATAGCTCTAAGTGTATTTAAATGAGAGATTAGTGATGGGAGTACATGCCAGTACTATTCACCACTGGTCGGATTCTGAAGGAGTCCTGTTGAGCATGTTGCAGTCTTAGACGTGCATCAGTCAGTAATGTCATAACAGGTGCTTCCCAGCAGTAATTGAATGCAAAACACCTGCACTGAAATCTCTGATTAGGGTGTAGCTAGAACTGATCACAGATTTCAACAGCAGAGCTCTAGAAAATAAATCTTTAATTCTAGATCAATCTGAGTGTTTATGCATGAACACAGGTAAAACAATTCTGCTCACATCCAATCCGGCTTAATAAAATACTTCCCAGCATTCCCAGCATTTCTTAAGAGCAGAAAATCAGTCCAAAACTGAAAGATTTTTAGCACAATAATGTTGGTAATTGCATCATGTTGTCAGTTTAACACTAAAACTAAGATTAAAAAACTCTCCCCTTGAAACAAGTTCAGAGACATACAAAAATAAATTTAAAAAACTTTTTAAAATCTGTGGATAACAACTTTTTTTCTTCAGAAAATATACAGTAACACCATAATACATGATGTCACATAAATTGCTGTAAGACCTTCCACAATACAGGCTTTAGGTTTCAGCATCACATTCTAGAAATAAGAAATGAGCCATTATGGAAATAAGCCATTTTCATATATGGGATATGTAATATTGCTGACTTCATCAATTTGCTAAAGTGATGGAATTCTTCTCATTGAGACATGGGTCATTATAACATGGCATTCATTCAGATATACCCACAAAAATGCCAAAGAGCAAGGTGCTATTTTATAATTGTGAATTGAAATAAACACACACACACACACACACACACACACACACACACACACACACACGCTTCTGGATTGGGAACTGAAGTGTCTAAATATAACTGTAAATTAAAAATGGAGTAGGTTGGATAAAATGTTATGTGCATGCCATTGCTGTTCACTGCATACTCCAGTGAGCTGATGCATGAGAAAGACGCACAAGAAGCACGCATAGTCATAATTTTGTACACACCTATTCATTAATGTGACTGCATGCAATCTTGTGCTGCGTTAAAATTGATATTTTTAAGTATGTTAGGTCCAATCTAGTATGATAACCACTGTGGCTTTTACAGAAAAGTGACCAGTGTGCTCCTGCAGCAGAAATCAGAAAAGAGTCATTCATTCATCCTGTACAGAGAAGTCGCAGTGTCCATAACAGTCTGAGAAGTAACACTGACTATAACAGATTTTGGACTGAGGTATGTTTTCTTGCCTATTTGTGACTTTGAAGCATCATTTTCATTAGGGGTAAAGTATGATACCACACAAGTCAGTGATAATTATGTGAATACAGGAATGCTTCAGAGGAGGGCAAGCCATGGGAAAATTAACAGTCTCCAGCCTGGAGCCATTTCAGTCACTCTAAGGAGGGGAATTTGCGGAAAGATCTTTTATTATACATAGCAGCGTGCGCTCCACTTAACAGTGATGGTACCTGTACAGGCATGCAACATATGAAAAAAAATCCTAGGAAATCTCACTCATGGTTATTACTGTATGTTTTGATTGATGAAAACTATGTGTACTGGAATAAATATGAAGACGCACAGTCTTGCCCCTGCATAATAAATCACATGTGCAAAAACAAACAGTGGCGTGTTAGTCAAAGGTGCAGAGTATAAATTTTGTGGGTGCCGACTGATTGATTTTCCTTGAGAAAACTCTGTCTTCATCTGATGATGGTGATATTGGTGCTCTGTGGGAAGCACCGCTGAGAGCAGAAGCTTTAATCGGGCATCACCGCAAATTAACGCAAAGACTTGAATCATAATTTTCTTTTTTTCTTTTTTTGTTAGATCTTTTTGAGTATTGCAATGAGTAATTGTTGGTGCGTAAGCCAACTGTTTCACACCATGCTTTGCTGAACGCTTAACCAGCTTAAAAAAGGTATTCACATACGGTCCTTACATTTTCCAAGAATTGGTTACTTTCCTGATTTTCATGCCTGAGTTTCTTTGGCAAGGAAAAACAACTGGAATAATTTCAGTGTGTGGAAATAAGACATCATCGCTTAGCTTAGCTGCTGTAATCAATTTTTCTGCTAAAGGAAAATGCTACAAGAGCTCAAGAATAGTGGTTGGTAAACAAGATTTGTGAAAGGTCAGTATAATAAATATTGGTTCTGATGATTTCAAGAAGGGAATATGGGAGAAATAAAAAAAATGATATTATGGACAGAGATTTATTGATGGGAAAAAAGTGCTTGTTCTGATTTGGCAGTGAGTGAGTAGGGATTTGTTAGTAACTGTTTGCAGTCCCGTTGGATTTACGCAAGGAATAGGTTGCTGTGAACAGAGGCAAGACACAGCGAAAAGCAATAAGTGGATTTTTTTTTATTGTCTTACTAAGAGCTGAAATCTGACCATTTTTTTTTCTGTGAAATTCCCAGTCTTTGTAGTTCTGTTTGTCAGCGTTCACAAACACTGATGTACACTAACCCCCCGTGTAATTGGTTCGGATTTTGTCCCTGCCAACTGACAGGAAAAAACACATAAAATGTGTTCATTTTATTCCCTTCACTGTCATGGAGTGACTAGATTTTAGAACTGAGTGTGTGAGTGAAGGTTGCCCATCCAATAGTGGCTATCACCTTGATTCATGCGCTGTTCAGAAAGAACGCAAATCCAACACTAAATCATCCTCACTAACAAGCAGGTGAAATCACAGAGCCACCACGCACAGCAGGCAGTCTGTGTTAATTTGACAAATACAAAAGCAATTATTTGAGAAACTGTTGTTCTTCAGTGTCTTACACGACACTTTTCTTTATCGTCTGGGTTTCACTTTTCCCATGCTGAGCTGCACCGCTCTGTGGTAGGCAACGACTGCAATTGTGGCACTGAGGTCCCAGACCAGTCAATATGAGAGCCTAAAGTACAGTGGAAGGCAGACATCAGTTCAATCATTCAATCTGTGGCAGAGAAAAACACACAGTGAGGCTGTTATGTAGCAGCTGTCTAGGAGAACAGGGAGTAGCATCGCTCTTATTGAACAGAGAGAACAATAAAATATAACCTCGGGGGGGGGGGGGGTCAGATCCCGCTGTATTCCGTGCCCAATCAATAAGACTATTTTAAACATCACTGATGCAGCAGATGTGTGTGTTGGTGCACGTGGAGCCACCGAGGTTCGCACGCACAGACACACACGCGCACACAAGCATATGACCACACTCACACGCGCGCGCGCAGGTGTGTGAGTGTGGTCATATCATAAACATATCAGAAAGAAAGACAGGTGAACTTATCCAAGAGCAGAAGAAGCACGCATGCAGGAGTGTTGGCCTGACGCTTACATACACACGCTTTTACATTCAGCACTACATCCACGTCCAAGTACATTTACATATGCACGCACTCTTTGGCAGCTCGGAATCTTAAACTGAACGTGTCTAAAATCTGCTGCAACACCCACAGCACAGAAACAGACATGCAAGTGTGCGCTCACGCACTCTCCAACAGACGCACACACGTTTTCACTCTGTCACCCACCTAATGATTAAATCCTTCAGCCGCCCCTTGTCTGTGTCAGTTTGTTTGCATGCGTATGTGTAATGTATAATGTGTAATTACAGCAAAACGACGGTTGTCATTTCAGCAGCTGAATTTCATACATTTTACAAAATTTGTCTAATTCAGTGACTGGACAAAAGCAGAACGCGGGATATCGCTTGAACTCTACCAGGAATATAATAAACTTAAAGTCACAATCTGGTCTATGTCCCTGTCTGGGCAGACAAAATACTTCAGGAACACTGAAGATTATCAGGAGCAAGTAATGCGTAAAATTAAATTTAGAAACAGCAATGTACAGCTTATATTAGACATATAATTTCTCTTTTTTCCCTTTATTCGTTTTTTTCTTTCCTGTTCCGTGTGCATTTCTGTTTGCTAATAAATTGCAAAAGAAAAAAAAGTGATATCGCTCACAATCCAAACTTCTCATTTTTTGCCTCACTACATGAATGCCTTTTTGCGGGACTTATGAGTAACGATTTGCTCGAACTAAAAATACCTGTCTAGTGGTTTAAACTCGTTTGTCCCATCGGGCTAATTTACTGCCCTACACTGATGTAACTGCGATATTCGAAAACAGTATCTATGGTGAACATTTTAAAAGCACTAGGAAAGAATTAGAAAAGGATATAAACAAAGTCGGGTATGTTAGGCGCGAAAGTCAACACTCTGTGGATGTGTCTTACCTTGGTTGCAGTGGGAGAAACGAGTGAGAGCAGTTCCAAGAAAGAGTGAAACGAGGAAAAATCTGTTTCCAAAACTCATGTCTGCAACATTTATAAACGGCTCATGGGTATTTCTTGCCGAGAGGTAGCTGTAGTCACAGAAAAACGCCACTGGAAGCTCCAGAAACACCGATCCGCTGCTCCTGGTCTTTACATTTGATCCCGATCGTAGAGAGCTACCGGGTGACAGAGCCGGTGATGGTCCATTCTTTGCCTAGTGGCAGCGTGGCAGCTATGGCGCGAAGCGGAGAGATTTTGGATAAAGTCGGCAAAATATCTAAAGTGAAATCAAATTTTCAGACAAGGTGAGAAACACTTAACACCTAATTACTTTGGAGATTTCCCATGCGCCTCATTCGCGGTTACTGCATTTCTTTTTCTCAAGTATAGATTCAAACGCAATGTGATGCGTTTCTGTAGCGCACAGAGTCGTGACAGACTTTAACTCCTGGTTTTGGCACGGCAGCGTGCCTAGGGTTGCCAGCTCTAACTCGATCGGCTGCAGCAGCGAGATGGGGACGGTGAATAGAGAAATGATTGGGATGCAGCGGTAGAGCAGCTGAAGCGGGGGCTACAAGGAGACTGAGCGCATCTGTGCAGGATGCTCGGCACTAGAGGGGGTTAGTTGACAAGGCATTGGCGTGTGTGTGTGCGCGCGCGCTTGTGTGTCGACTGCTTCCAATGCAGGCTTCCCAGAAGTCTATCCAAGAATCTGAAAATGCTAAACTGTACTTCTGTTCCTGCATGATATGATTTTTGACCGAGATGACATCTGTGTCAATTCTATCAGTATCTGTTATTATGCAGTGTAAGGTTACCACGGTTGTGAAAGTCCTTGAACATGCACGAACTGCTGGAACCCTTTCAGTGAACATTAAAATAAAAGTGAATAAATGAATTCAACGTTTCTTTAAGGAATTATTTTTGATCCTTATATTTAAACGTCATTGTGTCTGTTCTCTAATATTCAAATTCAGCTTCATTGGTTTGCTTTTACTTTACACCACGTATCTTAGTTATATATATTATATCTCACACTATTTCATAAACTGCTTAGCAGAAAGGCACGCAGTTTTTCAAAGTAATAATAATAATAATAAAACAATAATACAAGCATTTGCAATCGACTGCAGTCTTTCAAGACTTTCAAGTTTAAATTAAATATACTTGTTTTCAGTTTTTAGGGAGGCCTTCTGTTTAAACCCCATTAAATCATATAAAGTCTAACTACAACTTTGGAGAAAAAACTACATAGATGGTAGCTTTCATCCCAACAGCATGTCAGCCTGTGTTCAGTATGTCACTACAGTACTCTGTATCCCAGAGGAAGTGAAGTTTTATCCATTTCAAGTGAAACAGTGAGCTGCTCTGCCTGCCAAGCCGACAATGTCAGCCAAGATTAGGGAAGGTCTTCCTCTCATCTTCATGGACGTCTCATCGAGTGAGTAAGCAAACCCTCCCCAACCTGACCCGGTTAAACAAAGGAATGCTGGCTGCTGTGATGAGACCCAGTCAATCAGGACACAGGAACAGCTTCCTGTCAGCACACAGGAGGTAAATACATCAACATCACAATCCGTCACCACCACTTAGCTCCCAGCCAATCATCAAACAATATAGAGAAGCTGCCAACTGACTACAGACTTTGTGCAGCACAACGTGCAAACACATTGGAGGACGGATGGTTGTAGAGTAGAATATACTGACCACAGCAGTCTTTTTGTGGCTACCCCTCTACAGAAATGGATCAAGCAATTGATGTCATGTTGCTGATGTATTGCAACTCTAAAATTATGGATTCATGTTGTGGGAAAAGCAAGAAGTCTTGGAAGACTGGAAGTATCAGTATGTGTATTATGGAATTGTTATCAAGAGGAACCCAGAAATAAATATTCTACTACTTTTTACACTAAAAGCAATAGTTTAAATCAAATATTCTACCTACTTTTACCCTAAGAGCTGGGTGTCAGAAACTGTCTAACTTTTTCTGGATGTGTTTTTTGGCTATATTTTTCTCATGGTCCTGAGATGGCATGCACATCAAATTCTTCTTTAAAGGCAAACATGGCTACTAAGTTATTTATAACTGCTGCTCTTCCTCTGTGGTTACTAATAACCCTGATTGAATAGGAAACTAGAAAACATATTGCTAATGAGCTAAATCATCTCTTATTCCCAAACAGAGCAAAACTAGGGATACCATAGAATAATGAGAGGGGAAAACTGTTCAGAAAAGGTCCTCTACTGCCACCCCTTGCCCCCACACCTCACAATGATTTGGTTTCCTTTGCTGTAATAATGGTCAATGAGGTGTGACTGTAGTGTATTGGGAGACTAACTGTGAGCTATGATTCCCCCTGTCTGGAGAGAACACGCTCCGTCCATCTGTACTCATCACAGGCGTGGAGTTGGAACGAGACCACATCAGCACAACTGACAGAGACAATGAGACTTTATAACATTAATAGGTCCACTATATATCGTGCTCACAATGAAGTGCCAAGCCATACCGAACTACCCCGTGGATCGATTCCAAACTATTTAAAACATATCCTAAAAGGAAAGTTGCACCTCAAATCCATTGTACATGGTTAACAGCAACAATCCACCCCACTTTTTTCAATAACATCTTTATTTATTTTGACCAGTATGGCAAAACAGACAAAAAGAAACCACTGGGAAGAATAAGAATAACTGGTTTATGAGTTGTTTACTTTTTTTGTGCAAAGCACAGCAGTTGTCCTCTTCTTGGCTTTAGTAACATGCCATTCAATATAATCTTATTTGAATTGTGAAATGGGACTTTCATCCTCTGGATCACTCTATAACAATTGTTCTTCCCACTGTGAAACTTAGTAAATTAGTGCAGAGGATAGTCAGTGCAATACAAGGTTTCCTTCTATGGGTGTTATAATAAATAATATATAGGAGGCAAAAAAGATTTCTCAGTAACATATTTGTGTAAAATGTACAATGAGGTTCATTTCAGCCTCCTCAGACATCTAAGAATTTCATTAATCTGGGCTTAACTGAGAGCGTTGGCTTTCAATGCCTTGGTGCTGTTTATATTTTAGACTAGAAATACAGTTATCCTATAAAAATTCAGAATTTCAAAAACTGAGGTTGGAAGTTTACGAAAAATATCCTCCCAGAGCTTTATTAGAAAAAACTTTGTGACTTTTTAGAAAAAACAAAACAAAAAGCTTTGCGATCAGATTTAACAACAATGAAGTACTTGTGATTTATATTTATTCTAGTTATTTTATTCTGTACACTGAGACCCGAGAAACTATAGTTCACATTATGTCTCATAGTGTGGATGACATTAAAGCTGAGTCCGTACTGGACAGGCTGTTTGTTATCGAGTTTAAACCAAGTAAAGATACAATAATATGCGGTCTAGGCTGTCCTATTATAAAGCTTTGAAGCTGTGGAGTCTAAGGACCAATTAAAAATGGTTGTTTTGGGTTGGGACAGTAAAGCTTGACCCCCAAATCTCTGTGTTAATTACCCACTGTCCTAATGCAACAGTTAAAGACACAATACACCATCTAGTCAGTTTGTTGATTAGATATGTGATTTATACTGAGTTCATTCAGCAATGTTGTAATGACTTTTGGGTGCATTTTTTTCTCATGGTATGAGCAAATTTGCTTCCCATCCTCAATAAATTTATGAGGCTCAAAGGATTTGCCCTGCAACGGTAAGCCCATTTTCCTATTCTTTATTATTGCATTGGCCCTGAGGGAACACTCGATAATATGTGAAGCTTCATTTTGTTACCCAGGGCAAGGCTGACATTGAATATTTTCAAATAGCATTGCACAAAATGGTGACAGAAGAAAAACAATTGCTCAAAACCAAACTGTGATTACACTCTGCTTCAAAATTGCCTCCAGCAATTTACAGTCTGTGTCGTCTTCCAATTTATTTTTCACAATCAAGCTCAGCTTTTGATTTACATGATGTGTGTGTGTGCAAAGTTTGCTTGACCTGTAAACAAAGGCTCCTGGAGGGCATGAACCTATACATATGCAGATATTGATGTACATAAGGATATGCACTGCCCGTGAACCTCTTGCGTGCTGCGCAAATCACAGAGAGACATTTTGGAGAAGCAAAACAGTCATAACTAATAATAACTAACTGCTCATGGAAACAAGCTGTAAAAAGCAAAAACTGACATAGCAACACCTTTTATGTTGATATGGCAAACACCTTAGCACATAGTTGCTTATTAGCACTCAGGCAGAAACTTCATGATTCAGCTGGTTTTCAGCTACTTGATAAATATCCAGCATTTACTCTCTCTATCTTTATTTCTGTCTCCAACATTTCCTATAGAAAATATTTGAAACTTTAGCAGATAAGTGGTAGTCACTAGCATTGTCTACTGTTTTGTACCGAGCTTTAAGCGTGCAATACATTTGTCAAAGCTTGATGCTGAAAACAATTAAATCGTGTGGGGGAAAAATAGAGTGTACTGAAAAGAGGCAGGGGATGACTAGGGGTGACTGACTTTCAGTTTCTAAAACAAATACATAAACTTTTGCAACTTTTCTGCTCATGGTTATTTGACAAATTGAAATTTAGTTATGCATATTAATAGCAATAGGATGCTAACCTGGATTTGTTAACCTGACTCTTTCACTGTCGCTGATCATAAATGGATAGCACACAATGTCAATGCATAAACCTCCTCCCCTTTGGCATTAGTGATTATATAAAATTAACATTTTTGGAAGCATATGCCAAACAATGCTCTATGCATATTTTGGTTGCCTTCATGCCTTCCTGTAATGTGTATCCATCCATCCATCCATCCAGCCAGCCAGCCAGCCAGCCAGCCAGCCAGCCAGCCATTTTCTGCTGCTTATCCAATTCATGGTCATGTGGGGGCTGGAGCCTATCCCAGCTGTGATGGTACACCCTGGACAGGTCACCAGTCTGTGGCAGGGCCGATATGGAACAGTGAATTTATAAAACAGTGCCTTCAAAAACCCTACATAACGCTCATGCTGCACTTAATGCATTTGAAGCTTCTCCAAGCTAATTTATTCTGCTTTAGTCAAGTCTGTGAAACCAGCCAGTAATATTTGGCATCCTGCAGGACATTTTAAAATAGTTGCAAAGTATCAGATAATAGATAGATAGATAATATAAATATACAAGCTTTGATACTTGATTTATCAGGTACATAGCTTAAGTTTTTTGAATTATTGATGTTTCAATTCTGTGTGTCTATAGTGCCTAATCATGACAAAACACTTCATTTGGAATAAAAAAAGACGTGGACAGGTAGCATGGAAATAATGCTATATTTTTTGTGTATATTTTAAGTATATTTTTATAGGATTTGTGTTTTCATTGGACACCGGGTATATGGTTATCAAAAAGAATGAAGTAAAAGAGCCAAAAAGACAGTCATTTTACCACAATGACTTAAAGTGCCTATCTCACTGCACACAGACATGCACACACTTACACACACTTGTGCTACACCATCGAGGTTGCCCACCTCCCTGGCTGCCTAATGGGCCATAGGCTCTAATCTGGATGGCCACGGTGCTCAGGAGAATGAGCAGAGCAAATAGAGAGCAGCTCATCAGCCCAGAGAGCCGGTGTGTTGGTAACCCCAGCTGTTAAAGACACATCCGCCCATCATTCAGAGATGAGGGAAGGAAATGGGGAGACTTCACAAGCTGGGGTAATTTCCAGGGACTGACAGCAGATTGTCATAAAGCCCTTTCCCCTCTTTTTATTGTGTTGTATTTCCCCCTTACTAAAATATTGGTATAGAGTAGAATTACCCCATGTGTGTATCCTATATGACCAATAAGGAAAAATGCTATTGGTCATTAATGTAGTCATGATAATTTGATAGAATGCCAATTTGATAGAAATAAAGACACTTTTAATGTGATCCTCTACTCTTATGACATCAGATGAATGAGACTGAACAATGTCTAAGTAGTTCACTGCACACTGCATAATTGCATGATCTCACATAATTCCTGCATATTCTTTTTCTCACTAAAGGTGAGAAAATGATTTAAGTTTAAAGGTTTAAATTTAAAAAGGTCTCACGGGAAAAATAACCTCTGTCCTCCACTGTTCACTAGAGACTGAATGTGATTTCCCCAATCAGAGTTTCAACAGCAAGTCACTTGTCTAGCTTATTAGCCAAGAAAACAATGTATTGCATTCAACCAGTCATGTTCACAGCACAAACACAAAATGAATTCCAAATGGAAATGACAGTGTTGATAATAATCATAATCACAATAAACATCACAACAAGTATCACCCCCTACACCTCTATGTGGATGAGTGTTTTCATTACATTTCAGACAGCTTCTGTAATTACAGTCAGCAGTGATGCAAGATGGCATTCAGTGACTTGCTAGCTCCTGAAACCTGAACACCACCCCATCCTCAACCTCAAAATTTCCATTAGTAATTGACAAACGCATGGATTAATGGTGTATAAAATGACCCATCCATCATAGCGACTAAATGGGTTGAGGGTGCACCTTTCTGTCAGACATGCCTTTATAGAGTCTGGCTCTTATGACCTCTGTGTAGCTGACTATAGCAGTCACTGCCATTATTTTATCTGCTCTAAAAGAAGCATTTCAGCTTAAAAAAAAAAGAGGAGACATTACTCTACTGTTGGAATATGTGAGCTAACTTAATTAGTATTAAAAAGGATACTGTTGTGAGCTGCGTGGCTCAGCTTGCATATAAATATATAGATCCTCATTGTCCTTCATCACACTATAACCAAAGTAAAAACATCATATCTATCAGGTGTAAACGAGCAAGATGACTTGGAACTGATTTTAGATAAAGGATGGCTACTTTTAAACCACTAATCTTTTCTTCCTTTGAAAAAAAAAAAAAGTTTAAAAAAATGGGCTAAAAGAAAAAATTCAAAATATTTTGGTGTCATGTAGTTGGTAATGAGTATTAATTATGTGTTATAGAGGGTTTTCTACTGTCTGTGTTTTATTTGTCAAATTAAACAAGAAAAAAACACAGCTACCCATATGTCTTTTTAAAAAAAAAAAGTTATTTACAACCTTTAACAAACTCAGTTTCTCTGGGAGCTTATTACCACAGGGAAGCCACAGTTCATTTAGCACATACAGGGGAACTACAGTTTTTAACATTAAAACCACAAAAATGGTGATCAGTTATTTTTATTGACATAACATTAACACAATGCTGTACGTTCTGTAGAAATGACCAGCACATGAGTACCACACACTGCAGTGAAGTCCAAGGATCAACCTTTACACATCCTGTAACCTAAAAACCACACACACACATCAATCAGTTCTTCGATAAAAAAGTGTTTTTGATAAAATCACCTGGACAAGGGATGACATGTGTAATAACTCTGTGACAGGTCATGGGGCAGACATTCTTTGGGCCTCTATGGTCATGTTATACTCAAACACAGCATCTCACATTCTCTCTCTCTCTCTCACACACACACACACACACACACACACACACACACACACACATATAAAAAAACACACACACACACACACACCTAAAAACACACACACACCTAAAAACACACAAGTGCAAACGTAATATCAAGGTTGTCAGCTGGAAAGACTCTATAGTAAAACTGGACTCACTATTCATAAAGACATGTTTAAGAATCACTTTCTCCTCCATGAGGACTCTCTCTCTCTCTCCACTGCAAAATCCAATTGTTATAGAGATTTAATCAGATGAGGAAGTGGAAATACACAAACACCGGTCTCTGTGGTTAACAAAACACTATGTCCACCTGACTCTTTCCCTCCCCATTTCTACTCAGCTGATTTCTGCAACTCAATTTTGGCCTTTTTCAATACAAAGATTGACAGTATTTATCCACAGCTAGCCTCTCACATCTCATCTACATCAGGCTTCTCAGGTTTCCACACCCCTCTCTTTCACTGACTCTCAAGCTTCAAATTTCCCTCAGCCCCTGATATATCTAATCTTATCCGCAAATCAAATATATCTACTTACCTGCTCGATCCTCTCCTTAATATTTTGGTTATTCCCTGACCCCTCTAATAACTGCCATTGTTCATTCCTCCCTCTCTTCTGGTGCTGTTTCTTCATCTCTTAAATTAGTTGCAGTCACCCCAATCCTCAAGAAACCTGGTGCAGACCCCAAGAACTTCAATAACCTATGTTATTAATGTTAATAATATTTGTTATTCCAATTCCAAATATCCCTTTCCTTTCCAAAATTATTTTTAAAAAATTGCATTTCAGGTTCATGACCACCTCACTATCAACAATACTGAACAGTTCCAGTCTGGTTTTTGCCTTCTCCACAGCTCTTGTTAAAATAACCAGTGACCTCCTTATGACTGCTGATACTGGACTAATTTCCATACGCATTCCCCTCGACTTGAGAGTGGCATTTGACAGTTTCCTACACTATCCTCATTGACAGGCTAGCCTCCATAGGACTATCTTACACATCCCTGAACTGGTTTAAATCTTATCTCTCTGGCTCTTCTCAGTTTATTCAACTCAAAACAGTCACATCCCAACCTTCCCCATATTTCCCCTGGTGTACCCCAAGGCTCTGTCACAGGACCCCTCCTATTTATCATCTACATTCTCCCCTTCATTCCGTAAAAACTCACTCTCCCCAGGTTAAAAGTCTGGGTGTCATCCTTGCTAGCACCCTATCATTCCACACACATATTAATAATGTCACTTGGTCAGCTTACTTCCATCTACAAAATATAGTACTGCTATTTTAGTTCACACTTGGGTCACATCTCACCTTGATTACCGCAATTCTCTTTTTTGGTCTACCTGACAAACTAATCCATAAACTTTAGCTGGTTCAAAAATCTGCCATCTGCATCACTGCAAGAACCGCCTCTGTCAGCCATATAATACTGCAGTAACCCAGTTGGCTCCCCATCAAATACTGCACGGACTGGAGAGGGTCACCGTACCAAACAAGCATATTTATTTATAGAATTCCTCATTCAACAATCATTTCCAGTGGACCAACATCTAGATATAACACACACATACGCACATACACACACGTTACAGTGTGAGTACACATTTTCAACATACAAGTGGCAACAATGTTTCAGTCCTTTACAAAAACACAGAGACACTCACCCACGAGAACCTCATCTTTCGGGCCTTGCACTCAGCAAAATCACTGACAACACTACTCATGTCCAAAGTCATTGCGATATACTGCTTTCTTCTCGCCTTCCTCTTTTGAGCATCACTTTTTTTGCTTTGGCTTGCTAAACATCATTTATAATGCTGGCATGCCAACAGATTATTCTATAAGACACTTGCTGAAAAGCAAATTGTTATAGTTGAATTTTCCACAAAATGACAGGGTCGGGAAGTACAAATAATGTCTTTCCCAGAATACTCCCCACCATTAAAACTTTTCAGAAAAGGCATCTATTTTTAACCAATGACTTGTAAAATGACGGAGTAAATTTTTGCAGAGCTAAAATACAATTTATAAGGAAAACATATCCTGCATAAATAAAGTAAGGCTTTAGTTCACTCTTATAGTCTGACCAACTTTAATAAAGTTAATACATATATTCTGTGTAATGTGGAAGAAGAGGCCGATATGATAATCGTGTAAACTGAGCCCCTCCTACATTCTGGACCGTGGGGCAGTACCTCGGCTGCCTCATTGAAAGTTTGCAATTTGCAAGAACTGGTAGCTGTACATCAGCACTGTTACACAGTGAGCTGAGACTTTCATGTCCCTTTAAGATATCTGTCCATCTCCCTCCCTTTTTTTTTTAAAGCATTTTTTTCTACCATTCAATTAAATCAGTGTTGTGAGTGAGATAAACAATGACAGGGCAACGTCTGCAGTCAGTCCTGTACAGGTGCAAGCTTGTACAAAGCATGCTCTAAACATTGTTAGTATTTGCACAATCCACGTGAAAGGTATACTGACTATTTTTTAAGTGCTGCAGCCTTCTGCCTGACTCTCCACTCATCCTTTGATACAGCCAAGCATAATCATAGTAGCACAGTATGGTAATAACAGTAAGCTAATTTCTAAATTGAAATAATAAAAACACATAGGAGGAAAAAGCAGTTGTAGCTGTAGTAGTTTTTCTGTGCATGTTTAGCTGTCATTTTTAACCAGGTTTGGGAGATTCTAGTGAGAATACACTGGGCAGCACACTGGATTTTATTTATTATATATTTTTAATGCAACTTAAAATGACTTTGCCTTCTTTTCCAAAGCAACCATTATTGAGATACTGAAAATATTATATGGAATTTAAGTAATGTCAAAATGATGGAGGTGATTTGAAGTACTATCTCATTAGGCGAATGTTTTATACATGAGCAAAACAAAAGCACTTGCAAGTAACTTCACAGAGAAGCAAGATCAGCATCAGACCACAAAAAGTTTTAAATGCTCCTCACAGCAGGGGGTCACAAATTGCAAGCAGTGGAAGGAAATCTGAATGACTTTTGATTCTGGAGTCATTTCGATGAGAGAATGCAACTCAATAAAATCTTTAGGCAGCATAACTCAAAGGAATGAAAGGAAAGTTTATATAAACTGTTAACATCATCTTTTCAACAGAAACCACAAAAAAACCCCACCCAAATCTATGCAGCAGCGAGAAGACTATCACCTTTTCATGAGCATAGCAGTGAGCAGAAGTAACATCCACAAAAGTCAAGGGAAAAAAAAGAGAAACCCACTCTGCCAAGCTACTTTTTAAAATTATAAATCGTACATTTACACTTCAAATGCTTTGTGCCGTTCCACTAAAAACATTTTCAGCAAGGGATCCTAACTAAGATACTGTAGCTCATGATTAGATGTAAGTAGTATCAAGGCCAAACATGGATCGTTTATCAAATAGTATGTACATTTACATGAAATAATATAATAAAAATCTAAAATGATTGAAAATCCCAATATTAAAGCTCATCAACTGAAAATGATTGAAAATCCCAATATTAAAGCTCATCAATGGCAGCTGACTTTTTTTAAGTTCAGTACTGGGAGCCATCAATATGATTTAATGCTAATGGCAATTTATAATGCCCTTACAAAAGGCAAAAATATGCAGAAGTTATAATATTTTTCAAGCAGACTTTTTTTTTTGTTACTGTCACTCTTTCCATTACAAAAGTAATACTTTTCCCCTTACATTCTTCCATTAGCTGATAGAGGAGAGAGAGTTTGCGAGACCAACAAACATACATGTATGTAATGTCTTTTCGGTTTTGTGGCTTAAAAACCCCAAAACATAAATATATATATTAAAAAGTTTAAAATCAACAATGTTTACAGGCCTTACTGAGTCCCCTTCATGGTGAGATTTGATGCAGTTGGTGTTTCCTCTATAAAGCAGCAAGTATCTCTCTTTAATATAATAATATTTTGACAAATCTGGCAGAACCATAATGTATGAGAACCAACACTGCATATTTAATCTGTCGTTAGTTTTAGTCATTACCACAGCTTTGTCCATTTCACAGTTTCTGTTTCCCAATCCTCCTCCTTCTTGCTGTCTGAACTAGAGAGAATAATTAGCTTGAGCTATTTTCTTCATGTTAGCAGTATTGCAGCTGACACAGTAATTGCAGCCTTTCAGAGAAGGGGAAAGTGTACAGAGAGGAGTGTAGCTACTCAGAAAGCTACTGCCTTATTTAAGACCTCTTCACTTGCCTCAAGTTGGGCTCTCTGTCAGCAGCTGTCACACTCTCATCATGCTCACACAGCTGTGAACATACAGTTATGCATGGAGAAACACACAGATTTATGCACGTGCAACAAAATAATAGTTCCAATCAAACTTTTTATGTAATTTCAAAGCTAATTTGATTGTTTTTGTTTGAAGATAATTTCACATGATAATACAGCATCAGCTACATTTAATATGCTGTCTATTCCATCCCCGTTCTAACCTAGTAAAGCACTCTCAAGTTCTGGAATAGATTACAGATAGCGTAGGGACAGTTGCTGAGCCTAAGGCATATTACTATAATTAGTGCCATAATAGATAACCACATTTGTACTCTTCATTTCTCCACACCCTACGGCTGTGTTGATGAAGCTGTTATCACTTCAATTAGACCAACGATAACACAGAGCAGTCTTTTTGAACTACTATTCTGCATTTTGGGCAACAGTTTTATGAAGGAAATGTTAGTAGTTTTTGCACAGATTTCTTACTTGTGAAGTGCCAGTTAGCAATCAATATAGAGATAAATTAGCATTTTTGTGTCTACTGCAGGATATGCAAGACCTAGGTAGAAGGAGGGATGTTGTCAGAGTCACTGTATCATTTGTGCAGCGCTCTATCTTGGACTGACATTTTTGTCAAACAATCAGACACAGTCGCTCAATCCAATCTCTGCAGTCATCAGTAAGAGGAGTGCTCCAAAGTAATGGGCTTGATTTGTTCCAGAGCAGCAGGCTTCCTCTACCGATATACAGTTTGCGGGAGGGGAACAGTATGCACTGCTTCTTAAGAATGACAAATATGCAAACTTGACCTTTTCTCCTGACAAAATTGATTAATTGGAGTTCTGGAGTACGCAAAAAGAATCATGGATTTGTAAAGGCCGGCATTTTGTTTAAAAGAAATACTACAACTTCCAAGTTGTTTATGAAATTTACCTAAATATGCTGGAAAAAATATGTAATAAAAGCATAGGAACAAGCAGCGAGAAGAGAATTAATGACTGTTGAATAAAGAAGTATTATTACAGGATGATTCAGTGACAAACATTAATTCTTGTGAGGAGTGTAGTTTTAGACGTTGGAAAACCTGAAATCTTTTTTTTTTTGAAGACATGGACATGTTTTATCAACTTGAGAGTTTTTGTTGCTGTGACTGAAGATATTTTGAGAATTGTTAGCAAAAATAATTCAAATAAATTCCAATCACAAAGATTATGTCTTAAAAAAAATCTGAGGCTGGTAAATTTATGATAAGAACACAAGAACATTTAATATGAACGTCTTACTTGTTCCGACCCAGTTAATCAGCGACAGGTGCTGCATAATGAGGAATTTGGTGAGCAACAGATGAGACGTACATGAGAATTTCTTTTTTCACTGGTACACTAAAGCTCTGTGTAGCCCAGAAAACCAGAGCACAAAAGTAAAATAATAAAATAATAAAAGAACTTGCCACAAGCAGAGAACAGAAAAGCTTTCAAGTTGGAAGAAGCTGTTGAACTGGGTCCGCCAGTTCAGTTGTTACTGCTGTCACTGAGTGATACTGCTGTGCACGCACATTATTTTTCATTTATGAAAAATAAGGGGGGTGGGAGATAAGCAAATTTTACTTCAAAAAATTCATTTCAAGCTGTAAGCCCTCAAATACCTAAATATAAGTTAGATTTAAATATATTTTAAAATATGAATTAATTAATTCAATTTAATGCTGTTTTGTGTGTATTTAAGTAATTAAATCAACAGAGCTAACCATAGTTTACTGCAGTTGCATTTTAGCATAATAAGTCATTGTAACAGCATGAAAGAAATAGTTTATGAGCACTGAAGGGAATTAAGTGATACATTCGCTCATCAGATGGATGTAAGCTATCATTTGGCACACACTAGCTTGCATGCTACAGATTATATGAGCTGAAATCCTAAAATTGGATGAACTATTTTTAGAATGGCAGGAGATTAAATTAAATGACTATAAATCTTTTAAATCTGCTTAGTAATTGCAATGTCTGACAATCACAGAGGGGGAAAAAAAAAGCACAAGTACAACAGGTCAGGAAGTTCTTCGAGCTGAAATTGTTTTTCAGAAAGTTTAAAGTAACTGGCATAAATGACCTTAATTTGAAGACAGGCTAATAATGTAAATGACAATGACAAGCAATGCCGTTCCTCCAAAGTTAATGTCACTCATAATTTCATTTTTCATAATGCAAAAAGGAAACTCAAACTCTCAAATCCTGCACTAATATATGTTATTATTATAGAAGTATTGTATGATGTCTAGCATAAAGAAAGTATTAAACTTTGGGATGAGTCCTTGATCAGTATTCAAACCATACTGACATCCTGTTTTTGTGTGTGTGTGTGTGTGTGTGTGTGTGTGTGTGTGCGCGCTGACCAACAAGTGTTACTATCTTTAAGACAAATCTCAGTCTCACACACACACACACACACACAGTTGTCATTCTGTGAGCCTTCAAGGCTTCTGCCCAATCATGTTTCAAGCTGGGTCACTTATAAACAAGTGTGTTTAGGAAGCCAGGATTCAGTCTGTTAAAGCCAAGAGTCAATAATCTCTCACTCTGTGTACATGCATGTGTAGTAGTGTATGTGTGTGCGTGTGCATTTGTGTATGAGAGAATCAAAAGGCCAAATCGACAATGCTGGACTCAGCTGACAATCATCTGGTTCAGTGGACCAAAGGCAGGTGTTAAGAATGACCTTGACTGTCCTAGTAATGGAGCAGTCACTGACTGAGCGTCTCGGTACCTCTTCATCATTGAGCAAAACAGTAAATATAAGATAACTTCACAAGAAAAAGTTCTTTCAAGAGGACTTGTCAAATTTTTGAAATATAAAAAAACAAAGAAAGTCTTGTGGTACATTAATAGAAAGCAAATTACTGCCAACCATAATGAATTTAATGAAAACTAAGAAAGATTTTTTTTTAAAAAAAATCTAAATTTTTGGCAGAGTGGAGAAGGTTAAGTGCAAAATTACTGACAGCTGTTTTTGTCAACTAACATGCCAAACTTCATGCATTTACCTCAAATTAGATTCTCTGAGCAAGAACCTACATTTATGATAAAACTGCTGGGTCATAACAGGGCACTCACTGAGAGATTCTACAGTATTACATGCACCCAGTAAGCTAGTTTTCTCCTTGTCTTACTCTGCATTTGTTAGAGAGCAATAGATGCAGAGGTGATGATACTTTTTCATAAGTGCGACCAAAAAAATGAATGCACTAAGTAAATTAGATAATTTAAAAATTTTTCTTTTCTTTATTTTTTCCTTTTTGTTTTTTCTTTTCATTGTTTTCTTTATATCTGTTTTGTATGTAAATTGAATGTTTTAAATAGGTACCTGCACGTTTACACTTTTTCTTTAATCTTCAAATTTATGTAAAGCCATCTAAAGATTTCATCTAAATAGAATTTACTTTGAAATATATGCTTAATTTGATATTATTTTAATATATAAGCGACCCTAAAAAAAAAAAAGAAAAAGGATAAGCGAATGGAACAGGATTGATGGATGAATGGATGGATGGATGGATGGATGGATGGATGGATGGATGGATACTGCTTTACACAGCAGGAAGAAATGTTACTAAGTCCATAAAATGATTTTAATGATCATTGCTTCAAAGTGTTTGTTTTAGGACCTTTCCCTTGCATACAGAGATTTCCTCAAATCCACTGAGTCTTCTAATGAGATGAGCTACAGATGGTGGAATCTGCTAATTCTTTGCCATTTTACAGCTCTTTTTCTTCCATACCCAATTATGATATGTTTTTCTCTTGGAAAATTGTATTATTATATACATTAACATAATAACATTGCATTTTTATATAAAATAAGTGGGAATAGGCATTTACATAAAATCAGCAAACAGCAGCAACACAATATGGTTAACTTCCCTTAATTTAGGTTGATTTTATACAGTAGTTATTTCATTTGAAACCACTAATGAACATTTTACAATCATAATACCATAAATACTGGTGGCACAACACTGAATATGTGAGTATGTATTAATTTTTTTTTGTCTCTTGCTTTCTTTTTCATTCACACATTCATTTATGTATTTGTGTACTCACAGATTTAAAGCCAATTATTTCAATAAACAGTTGACATCAGGCACAGCTTAAATTTCTTCTTTCATAAAAGGAGTGAATTACCATCTGCTTAGTCCACAGAAGTTACCAGGACACAAATCTGCCTTGTGGAATATGAGACTTTCATTGCCATGCACTTCTGAAATGATGGATATGATGCACTGCTGTAACAAGAATTTACTGGAATGCCCAATACCGCGTTACTATTGTGCAAGAAATACATACTTTAATCCATTTTAAAAAATGGTGGTGTTTATTGCTATTAAAACAAACAAACAAACAAAAGCACACAAAATTTTCAAAGAATTTAGCACATTGACAAAATGTAAAAAAGAAGCACGTCAGAGGCAGTTTCTGGTCACAGATAACTTTAAGTCTATCAACTGTGATATCAGCATCATTATATTAGGTACTGCGATAAGAAAACAGACACGATCCATTATCTGTGACCTGATATTGTATAATGTTAAACACACATGATGCATCTCTCGTATTTCGTGAGGGATTTTTTTTAGTTCAGATAAAATTTATTCTCCCTGTTATACAGACAGAGAGAGTTAAAGACAGAGTTAGGGAAGAGGACACCCTGCTCCTCCTCTCTGGCTTCCGTGACTATCACAAAGATTCAGAGCTGACTCTAATTCAACAGGACTGTCATAGCTCATGAAAAAATCATGTCGTATAATCAAATCGGAGTAAAAACCCTGCGCTGGGCCTCACGGGAGTCTCCGTGCGCCCTGAATATTTCATGTAATGGAGGCTCTCACCACCATGGAAACTCTCAACAGTTCAGGATTGCGTGCAAATATTGACTGTAGTGTGCAGGGACGGAGGCCGGGAGAGGCCGACTTCGCAACGGAGCCTGAGTGAGTTTTATAAATAATGGTAATCACATGTGACACCACTAGCAGTAGGGGGCTCGCGGCCACTCATATCCTCTTGCTCGATTGATGTTAGTGAGTGCAGCAGAGCTAGAACGAAAGGAAGGCACAACAGAGAAGGAATGTGGAGGAAAATGAGAGGGAGGGGGTTAAAAAAAGTGCCCTGATGCATATGAATTGACAAATGTCTGTTTTGGCTGCTGAGAATGGAGCTCAATTGTGGGTCTGAAGAAACATCAAAACACAATTCAGGGCCGACATCCAGTGGGCAGAGACAGGGGGAGGGAGCTGACACTGTACCCAGGCTGCACTGCAGCTAAGCTGCTGGCTTGGCAGGACCTTTCACACTGGGGCATCACTAATCACCGATTTCTATTCTGATGCCATAGCTGAACATTGTGGCACATTGGACAAAGATGAAGACAACCAAAGTGGCTGTAAATCATTACTTTTTCTCTCTTTTTTTTTTGCTTTTCTGCTACTTTTTAAAATGTGAATATAGCTGTAACAATACACAGCAGATAAGTACAATAATTCTGGAAGATTGTGTGTGTGAGAGAGAGAGTGAGAAATGAGAAATGTGGTGAGAATACATTTGCAACTCTTGAACGTCCATCATCACACACTCATTATATCTCTGCCCATACATTTCATTTTTGTTTTACTTACATACTTACTTTGTAATCACTCTTTTTTCTTTCTCTCATCTCTTGAAACACATCTAAATTTAGTTTTCAAAGCTTTAAGGTCATGCGCTTTTATAACAGAGACCAAACTGCTTCAGCTCAAAGCACAATAATTGAATTTATGAGCTTCATGGCTTGACAAAGTTTGCCTTCTATCGTCTGTTTAACAGCAACCTTGTCCCGTTACGAACAATAGTCCACACTGGAACAAAACTAGAATTTGCATGTAGTATAAAGTTGTGTCACAGTACAAGGCTCAATCTCAAATATAAGTCATCTAAAAATGGCATTTTTAAGACTTTTATTTCTCCTTCTGTGCAAATGATATAGTGGCCTGCAGCTTATTAGACCCCATAAACGTCCAACACCCCATAAGTAAAAAGGAAATGTGACAAGAAAAAGTATAGCTCAAGAATGCTACTTTATATCACATGGACTCTCACCTGGTGCAAAGCTATTTTCAATTTGAAGTATGAAATATATAAGCATAAGAGAACAAACCACATAATCCTTTTAGCTTTTCCTATTGCTGAGGTAGCCCGGCACACATGCCCAAACCTGTGTGGCAGCAACAAACAAATACACACATCTCATCTGCTCATCTTTTAGCGGATAATCACTTGACTATAAATGTTACAACATTGTTCAATGAAGTGCAGTTCAGACAGTGTGAAAAGCAAACTCTATATATGTGCTGGTAATGGTTGGGAGTGGTGCCGTTTGCATGTATTATCTGCACTTCTCAGACGTGGTAATTGAGGCTCAGTGCTGTTATGAGTCTGGGTGAGAGGCAAATAAATGCATCTCCTCACTGCTAATGCTGAAATCCGATCCTGTCTGCACATATTTACTGTGGGCTGCGTGCTGTCTGTGCCCGTAAGCCTGTGCATTACGCCTGATTCATCAGGCTGTTTATCTCGCCAAGTGAGCAAGAAAAAAAAGACCTGCAGTAAATTTCCATTATTAGATGAAGTGTGAGGATGCCATGGGGGGAAAGGAGACAGACAGCAAGACTTTGATACCTCAGCAACCCTTTAGACAGTGGGTCTCGTCAGCTGGGGCAGATCATTAGTGGTATCACTCTGGGATGATGTTTTATAGTTTGGTGAGTTGATTTACTCTGATCAATGACGGATCTGACTCCAGCGAGTAGAAACACAGTAAATTTTAACAACGGTGATGTTATTAGCCTCATGGTTCCCGGGCTGCGAGGCCAACAAAGAGTTTACGACAAGCTGCTTCACATTAGACCTTGGCACAAAAGGCCCGAGCTTTAAAACTGCAACTAACTACTGGTGTGTTAAAATCCATACAAAATCTCATAGAAATTGATACATATTTTGAATCTTTTGGTAATTATATTGTGGTTTCTTTGTGCTTTGACTGATGTCACACTTTACTTAATTAGGAAATTTGTTTTCTTGGGGTTTTTTTCCTGCTAAAGGCTACATAACAGTGCGACCTGCCAAGACACTTGGTCAATTTGGAGTATAACACAAATTTTACAAATCCAAAACTGAATGCTTTGTTTAACTCGGTCAAAGACATTATTAATGGACTGATGTGGCAGTCAAAGAATCCTGAATTGAAATATGTAGTTTTTATGCAGTTTTTATGTCCCAGTGACCACTGAAATTAAAGCTAATTTAGATAATTCCTCAAAATAACTTCCCAAATAAGTTTTTGGGAGGTTCAACATGGTTGGCAGGGGGCAAGTTTTGCTTCTATGACTCTGACTCAAACGAGAGGTTTGAAAAGTACAATTTTTAGGGTGCTTTTTTTGACATCATGAGAGTAGTTGTCCAAACTATTAGTTTCATCTGAGTTATTTTTTTTGTAAATTATATTATTCAATGGTTTTACTGGTCCAGCCCACATGGATAATATCAAGCCATTTGTTGCTCATCAACCAAAGTAGGTTTGACATATTTACCTTAGTATGAAACAAGAGGGGAAAGAGACAGCAGAAGCCAAACGTGAAACTGTTTGTGGTTATTGTTAATTAGTGAAGTCAATATTAATGATTAATGTTATTTCATCTTGTGAGCACAGTGGTAAAACCATGCAATCTCAGTTTCACAGAATTCATAAATGTATTGACCTGACTAAATGCTAAAGACAGCTGAGTGAATTCACATTAACACAACATGCAAATTAATAAGCTAATAGTTTGAAGTCAGTCAGATGAAACAAACAGTGTTACACAGCCCCCCCAGGATGTCAGCAGGGTCACATGCATTTGAATGAGAAGTCTACATGAATACTACAGGTGTATGAAAAAGATATGGAGAGATAATGTTCCCTGGGAAATTTTTGTATAACCTTCCCAGAGAAATCTAAGGTCTAAATGAGACAGTAATCTTTTTATTAGCATTATCTCCATCTTGCTCCACTGATAGCTTGATCAGCCGTGTTTAATTTCAATATGCAGGCTGAGAAGTTGAATGTTGGTTTTTATGTTACTTTATCTTATCTTGATTGTTGCCCGTTGCCAGCGTTCCAGGTCATTGCTCCTACTGTTCCAGCTCAAAGCTTGCAGATTTCTATTTCCTTGTCCTCCAGTTTCCCGGTCTCTCAGTTTTTCACTGTCAAGTTATGATTTTAGAAGCCGTGTGCAGCTTCCCCACTTGAGTGATGCATCGACCCAAAGGACTGTAACTGGATTGCACTCAATGATCAACAGCTTTCCTTTCTTCCCTCCCTTTTATTTTGACAGGTTCAGCAGTTTGGTTCCATTAGTTTCAGTCGTCATTAATCATTAGGTGAAAAAAAACCTTTGAACAGAAAAATAACAAAAAATAAACAAACAAGGACCCCCCCAAAACAAACAAACAAACAGACAAAAAAAACCCCTGAAAACAATATGCACATATATGTGCAAATACATGTAAATAGCCAGCAAAACACATTACTTTGTAAATCTTGAAAACTATAAAGCAAAAATGCTTTATTAGACTTAATTTTTGCAATCTTCCACATTAAATACCTACTGCTGATAGATCCTTTGCCTTCATATCAGGTAGCATATCAATTTTATTCCATTTTATTTTAATTAAAAATACATTAGAAAAATAAACAAACAAACAAAAAACTTAATAATGAATTTTGCATTATATCATAAAGGATTTTATAATCACAGCTACTTAAAGGCACAATGAATATTATATTACTTTTAAATAACCATTCATTATAAACCCATTACATACAGTACTACAACCTAACCCAAAAAATAAGAATAATTCATAGTTCTATCAATGATTGTTTCATCATTTTCTTCTGATTAAAATGAACAACTGAACAATAGATTACAAGATATACAAGCCATCTTCTGAGTGACCAGATTACAGAGCCACATATGAATGGACTACTCATCCCTTTGGGTTAGCTGGCCTCAAACTGATGGCAGCAGTTTCTCTCAAATTACTGTGACACTCAACATCTTACCAATGGTTTCTTCACACTTTCTGCATGAATGTCTTCTGCCTAGAATATTGCCTAGAAGCAGCTTTTTCTCCTAATGTGTTGTTTATAAGCACACTGCTTGTTAGCCCCATACTGCTTTTAATGCGACCTTACATGCAGCTTTTTTTAATGGTGCTGCTCCTGGCAGCACTCGAATTGCCGATTAGTTCCACCCATTTTAGTTTGTGAATATTCTGTCAGTTCTTGCTATTAATATTTTAATTTAATTTGTGCTTTTTTTTATTGATTTGTTAGTATTGTTTTTTATTTCTTTATTTTTAAATTCTCACTTCTTAATTTTCCTCTAGGTCCTGTTTTTTTAATTAGAAAATTCCAGTTTTTCGTGTAAGCAACAAAACAAAATAAATTCACAGAACCTTTGTTACCTTTATTGCCAGACCACACACATAATTGCTAGCGACATACCCCAGCTTTGTAGTCAGTAAAAGCAATCAAATGCAATTGTAGAAGAAAACACCCTCAGTCAGAACATTCAGTATAAACTGAATATAGAGTTAGACCACATAGAGAACAACCTGGCCTTTAGAATCAGTCCCAAGAGAAAGTTCTCTCTCCTTTCCTTCAGAGTGCAATGTGGTGCTTCAGTGCCATCACTTGCCTTCCCCTGATGTCACGTTTGACCTCTTTTGGTTGCCTCTCCTAAAAGAAGGCAAGCACGCAATGCTGTGCTGCTCGAAAGACACAGGATATTAGGTCATTTATAATACATGCATCACCTAGGAGTTTATAAGGTCTAATTCTGCAGCACTGTGATATATGTCAAAAACATCTTTATGCAATCATCCTTCCTGTAGGATCGGTAAAAGGACATAATCAGCAATATGGTGCAAGCAATACGCAACGAACCAAGTACAGGCAAAGCA
>JAMQGT020002703.1:0-27021 GCA_024447675.2 Pterophyllum scalare | reverse complement strand
CCATGTACACATTTACTTGGTTCAGTTACGTATTGCTGCTTACCCAAGGATACGTTGGCATGCAGACTGGACCAGCCAGGGATCCAACCACCAACCTTCCAATTAGGATGTGACCTGCTCTACCTCCTGAACCACAGCCACCCCATGTGTTTTTTTCAGTCTATTCTCATGGTGTGTGAAGCAGTGTTAGCCATATTCTCACAGCTGCAGCCCTGGTGATGTAATGTACAAAAACGAACAAAAAAAATGCAAGGTTCAGAAAAGAATATAGCTATTATGGCTTATAGAACAATAAATTGCTTTATTTTTTTTTAAAGCCAACTGAAAAAAGGCAAGGAATCAAATTTCTCCTAAGAATCTATAGTCCTCACTAATCGTTCTCAGCCGAACACGAAGGCTTTTGACAGTCTATTACAGCTACAGGCCTTCTATCTGTGCACTGTGGTCCATGGGATCTTCCAGAGCTGATTGTATGAGCTGAGCTCTTATCTCAAACATGAAGTTTGAGATAAAAACTCATATGAAGTGAACAATTGTAGTGTGGATAAAACAGGATTAAACATGTAATTAACTAAGCCTGAAGACCTGCTCTGTAGTACAGGCTTCCTCCCTCATGCTTCGAGTCTTAACCCTGACATATGGGATCAGTGAATAAGAGCAAATAAATTCCGTGGCAAAAGAAGACTTGGTGAGTCATGAGTTCTTCTTTTTCTCTATTTCATGTCACGGAGCAAAAGGTCAGAGCAACACTTCAAAAGACCAATCAGAAAAAAACCAGCTGCTCTGGATATGACCAAAAAGATTACCTTGAATATGAATCAGCTACATTTAAAAGCATGTTTACAGCCTGGTCCAAAAATCTAAAGAACTGCAGGTCTCACTTGTCTCAGTTAAGGTCAGTGTTCATGATTCAACAATAAGAAAGAGACTGGGGGAAAAAAATCATCCATGTGAGAGTTCCAAAGCAAAAACCACTGCTGACCAAAATGAACACAAAGGCTCATCTCACCATTTACCAAAAAACATCCTGATGATCCCCAAGACTTAAGAGAAAATATTCTGTAGACTGACGAGACAAAAGCGGAACTTTTTGGAAGGTTTGAGTCACTTTACATCTGGTGTAAAACTAACACAACCTTTAATGAAAGGAATATCATATCAACAGTCATACATGGTGGTGGTAGTGTGATGGTCTGGTGATCTATCAGAAAATCCTGAAGGAGAATATCTGGCCATCAGTTTGTGCCCTGAAGGTCAAGTCCAGTTGGGTCATGCAGCAGGACAATGATCCAAAACAAAAAGTTTTAGTAAGGCCGAGTCAAAGTCCAAACTTAAATCTGATTGAGATGTTTTGACTGGCGATGATTCAGGCTTTACAGGGTTAGATTTCACACAAGGGCAGATAGGTTTAGATAACTTTTTCCGTTTAATAAATCATCGTTTAAAAACTGCATGTTGTATTTCCTCTGGTTATCTTTCTAATATTAAAATTTGTTTGATGATTTGAAACATGTCTGACAAATATGCAAAAAAATACAGAAATCAGGGGAAGGAGCAGGTACGTTTTCATGGCACTGTATTTATGCGTATTTTACTGCTGTTGATAATATTTATTTATACAGCAGCGTGTAATTATTTTAAAAGATGGCCTATCAAAGATTCTCGTTTAAATGGAGGGGAGGGCGGCTGGAAGTGAGAGAGAAAAGCCCCCAAAAAAACAAGATAATGGAAAAGCAGCTCAATGGGATTATACAACAGACGGCGAGGAAATATATAATGTACTTTCTTAAAAAAACAGGTCCTCATATACAGTTTGTAAAAGCTGAAACACTCCATGTTAAATGCGCAGAGGCAGCAAAGCCTCACCATCAGCACTTGACTCCGCTGCCATGGAAACACATCCTCAAAACATCTTCACGCATGTTGCTCTTACAGAATAGATCTATCTATTAGTCTATTCAGAGCAGTTAATCAACACTTCTAAATATTTCTAATATAAAATCACAATGAAAAAAAAAGCCCTCATTTAACATTCACAGTCATTCTCTTTTGCTTGTTATTTTTAATTATGGCACAGCTTTGCCCCATTCAATAAAGCTTAGCAAAAAATCCATCCATCATTACAACTAATATAATGACCTGAAATAATGACAGTGCTGCCTCATTATTTCTGAGGGCACGAAACAGATGGCTACAGCTCAGGCTCTTACAGCTATATTTTTGAGGAAGTTGAACTGGGCAGATTTTCACAGTTAACTTTTTCCCCAACCACCTCACCATCTGATAGGAGGAGAGCGGGTTAGACTTTCTTTCTTACAGTTCCCCTTGGTGTTTAAAAAATACATAGAGGAAACTTTGCAGTCACCATTCTTTGTTCTAATTTAAAGATTCACTGCATTATTATATGTTGACTTGGGAGAAAGCTAAGGCTAATTTTGTATAGTTTTCAGTAGCAGGCCACCTCATGCTGTGATTGGCTAGACATATTGGAAAAGAGGAAAATTTACAGCACAAGAACAAAATCTATGCAGGAGAGCCATTCCACTTCTATTAATCTCACTGTACAGAAACTGGCTACAGTTCAGCCAGGGGTGCAGCAGAGGCCGACTGTGAGATTGTCCTCAATGAACAGCTGGAACTAAACAGCTAAATAGTTATTTACAACCGCTTCTAGACAAACAAGGTGCAAATACATAATTAGTATGCAGTTTTATTGGTAATACATATCAGAACATGATGAAAATTTCCAGAAGAAACATGTTTACTTCATGCAACTTTATTTGGCTTTAGCTCCATAAATCCCCATTCTATCTATGGAAGTTGGTTACATTAGAAGATTTTATTTATTTATTTATTTTGTTTAGTTCTTCTGAGCAACAGACAGTTTAAGAGACGTGACAGCTACTTGGTTAGTTTCTTAAGTCTTTTTTCAAGATTAGCGTTTTCACTGTCGCCATCTTGATGACCAGGAACAGTAGGTTTGACTGTGAAGTTGCTTGCTCATTAGCTGACAACTTATCAATCACAAGTTGTTTTCTAGTCAGCATAGCATGAATATTTGCAAAATAGATTTAATTTTTTTATTCAATATGACCCAAAACCAGTGACTGAGTCTATAAACTCATCAGCAAAGTGTTTACAGAGCTCAAGCCAGACCTCTATTTTTATACTGTTATAATGTTCTGGGCATAACTTCTTTCATCACTGTTATATCAAACCCAACATTCTAAATAAATTTCAAAAGAGAATCTGCTAAAATGTGCTTGATCTTTATGTTATTGTATCGCACTATTGTATCTTTATGTTAACCTTTCGACAGCTGCTGTTCTTTACGCATCAGAAAGGAGATAAGGATACACCTATATCAGTGGTTCCCAAAGTCAAGAGTGCCCCACCACCACCCCCTGGTCATCTGTTAGTGCCGACCTGTGACATTTTCCCCTGCTGTCACTCTCATCAAAGCAACAAAAACTTCAATACAAGAGCAGTAAATTTTGGACCGGGTAATCACTAATATCACATACTAAACACCACCTATTACCTGTTTTAATTCACTTTTTATATAAATAAATACATTTATATGAATATGTATCTATGCATACTTCTGAGTAATTTGTAAATGAGAACTGGTTCTCAAACATTTTATCTGGTAAAATAAAGGTATAAACAATATCTGTTATTACTGGGACCCCCTGCCGTACCTTTGCGGCCCACCAGGGCGCAATGGCCCACACTTTGGGAACCACTGACCTATATAATTAAATAGATACTACCCCCCCAGTTTTTCATGTTATACTTTCCTGTAGTGCATCTGTTGTGCATCTCCCAATCATTATCATATTCAATAGGGCTGTACAAATAAACAAAATTCATTGTTCAACAGATTTTGGAGTTTGCTGTAACTGTGAAGACAAAATTACAGAATTAATATTAAATTGTTTAGAAACCACTGACAATATATATAGACGATGAGTGCAGCCAATATGACATAACCCAGCGGTTAGTGAGATTCTGTCCTGAAGCCTCACTTTGGCCACTGTTGGTGTTTTCAAATGTGACTGACAACAGGTGGATCTGACAAAGGAATACTGACCCACCTTCTCTCTGTTTCTCCTCTGCTTGTTCTGTTTTTCTCTCTATGTCATGTCATAAACTCATGAAAGTATTTACCAAGGTCATACATCAAGTGAACAGTAGCACTGTTCATTGTTCTTGTACTTTCTCTGCAAAGTCAGATGAATTCAGGCTTAGGTTTTTTCACACTGGTTTCACTTTTCAGACCTGGAAGCTACTTCCATCTTTTATACATGTTGGATTTTCTGTAAGAATCTCTTGAAACTTCCAGAAGCAAAAACACACTACTATCAAAAACATGTTGCTTACAATATTGCTGTTTTGACTGCAAAAACAACATAATTTTCAGTTCATGTGAGAACACTTGCACTCACCCAACAGAAATGACACTGTTTTGCAGCGTCACTTGTCCTAAATAACTGAAAGAAGGGAGCGCTTTCAATTTTTTGTGTGCATTTGCAGGATTGGTGGATTGGTGTCATTTTGTAGCCCAGAGACTGAAAAATAACAATCTGTTTTAGCACTAAGGAGCCATTTCACTGCAGCTGCTACTGACCTTGTGATGATGTATTGATGTTTGAGGGCAGTTTTATCCTTCACTATTCATTTAACACCTTAAACTTACTGCTTTATCCATTTGTCCTCGTCTTTGTTTGTCTTATCAGTTTCTACTTTCCCAGAATTTTGAATCAACATTAATCTTTTCCCCCCTCAGCTCGCTATGAAGCACATTCCTTCTTATATGATTTAAGTGTGGTCTGAAGCATTAAACCACAATAAGCATTAAACTAAATTTCTTGGTTGAAACACTTTTTATATCCTACAAAATCCCAATTATAAATGTGACAAATGTAGCAGAAAGTTAACATGGCAGTTATAATATTATATAGTTCCTTTTTATATTGTACATAATAGCTACATTAATATTTCACCTTATTAAAGCTGTTACTTTATTTCTTCAATCAAAACTATTTTTTATCCACATACTTCGAATTACAAATGTGTCCTTTCTTGGTTTAGTGCTGTGTTCCTGTATCTTGGGTTCCAAGCATCTTTCTTCTTGTTGCCAATTCCAATTACCCATTAATTTCCCATTAATAATTATGAAGAGACTCTGAAACAACAAAGCATATAAATATGGTGGAAGGTTTTTGGCACCAGCACCACTCTTTTGGTAGAAATGCATGGAATCAGCTTTGGACTGGGGACTGGTGAGAAAATCTTGTAGCAAAAAAGAGGAGGACCTTTTGACTGGAGTGTCCATGAAACTACAACGTAAATAAAGTAACGTTTTATGGCCACGTAAGGCTCGCTGTCTCATTGTTTAATGACAGATGACACAGACATAATATGTTAAGTTGGGTCAAAGTGTTGAATTTCTATTGTATAGCTTTTCACTGTAAATTTAAATATGACAACGAAAAAGATGTCTGTGCAAGTGAGGGAGTCCATCATAGAGGTAGCAAAAACTTTAGCAGTGGCCAAATCAATTCAGTTCAATTCAATTCAATTTTATTTATATAGCGCCAAATCACAACAAACAGTCACCTCAAGGTGCTTTGTATTGTGGGTAAAGACCCTACAATAACAAATCAACAATCTAGTACATTCATTCTGTACATACAGCTCAGCAACACCAAAAGGAAAGACCACAGAAGACAACTAAAGTTCCTGGCAGAATTATTTCCAAGGTTCAGAGAAACAGCTTTACTGCATCTAGCCAAGTCGAAAAAGACTCTCAAGGAGGTTAGGTGCATCATTGTCATGGTATACAAACAAGAGAAAGAAAAAAAACACAGAATGATGGGAAGAGAAAAGTATGGAGAAGGACAGAAACAGCTCTTCAGAAGCATTCCACTTGATCTGCCCATGCCCATAAGGGGCCTAACCCTAACCCTAACCAGTGGATCCCGGTCACTAGTGTTTATTGATCATGTGACTATGTGACTGTTGATAGAAGTAGTCAAATTAACTGTGAAGTTTACAAATCTATGCTTTCCAGTCATCTGATCTCAACCCCAATGGAGCGTTTCAGTTACTGAGGACAAAACTGAATGCAGAAAAACACACAACCGAAGCAACCGAAGGTGGCTGCAGAAAGGGCCTGGCACAGCATCTCAAAGGGATGAAACACAGCATTTGATGATGTCTTTGGTTTTTAGACCTCAGGCAGTCATTGACTGCAAAGGATTTTCATCCAAGTTTTGGAAACAGTCTTTACATTTAAAATTATGTTAGTTTGTCCAGTTATTTTGAGCCTCTGAAAATGAGGGACTCTGTATGAAAATGTCTCCAACGTCTGTTAAACATCTTGAATTAAAGCTGAAAGTCTGCACTTCAGTCATTTATTAATTGTTTGATTTAAAACCCACTATGGTTGTGTACAGAGGCAAAACTACAAAAATTGTGTCACTGTCCAGAAAAAGCTCATCATCTTTGTAGTTACAATTATTTTTCTATTTGTGATCTGCAGAACTATAGTTACCAAAGCTCTGCACATCACCATTGTTCTTGAAAACTGGTACTTCATAGCTGCCCTCACTTTCTCCTTATTAATCCTGTGCACTTCCTGTGCCACTAACTGTCCTTCATCTGTCCTCCTCTCCCTCATTTTCTTCATTTATCAACAACTTCTCAGCAGACTTTCTTCACTCGTTAGTGCATTTCCCTCTTTATCCTAATCACTCTAATCTGCTGCACATCCTTTCCAGCTCAATCTCTCTGCCTAGCCAATTGATACAAACATTTTTCTCCTTTATATTAAAAATATATAATAATAATAATAATAATAATAATAATAATAATAATAATAATAATAATAATAATAATAATAAATCAAAAAACAATTTAAATTACAACCTTGTCCAAAACAAATTCACATATCAATTTGGTTAAAGAAAGAGTTGAAGTACCAAAGGCAAAACAGACCTTTTGGTTTGAGTTTGAATCTATTGCCATTTGCACATATGCATGCTCTGCATCAAACAAGGATGAAATATTTCCTTTAACCTTAAGCCACTTTCTTTCATCCATCATTTATCAACACACACACTACTAACTAACATTAATTTCCAAAATTGTCTGACATGCACTGCTATTCTTAATGTCAGAGGTGATCCTTAATCACACAGTTATATACAGGATTTTATTACTGACTGCGTTGTTTTTCCCCCGATTCTGTCTATGTTATGCTGCTAAATCATAGTTAAATTATGCATCAAAACATATTTTATTTGTATAATTTCAAATGTAAACAGTAAAAAGGCACATATGTTTTAGTTTTATTAGAAAATAAAAATCTGCAACATGGCATATTGTAGGTGGGTGGGTACTGGCGGAGGGCCATGAGACATTTGTGAGACAAGTCTAACATTCTAAGTCTAACATAAAACAATTTCTGCAATGATACCATTTTTTTCAGGACAGTTAATATGTGGTTTAAGTAAGTTCAGAAATGTTAGCCCACCTGGGTTTTCCAGAGGCTCCTCCACAGTCTAAACACATACACGTTAGGATTGTCTGCACATGTGGATGTGAGTACACATGGTTCTGTTTCTCTCTGTTAGCCTTGTAGCCCTGTGATGGGCTGGCACCCTGCCCAGGTTGTACCCCATCTCTTGCCGAGTGTCATCCGGGATTGGCTCCAACATGCCATCAACATCAGTGGAGAAAATGTATTCATATAGTGTCTGGGAAGCTAATGGATAGTCAGCCAGCAAGAATCTCAGTTGGCTAGCATACATACTGAGCAAAATTCTAATGAGCATGCTTTATGATTCCAAAATTGTTGAAGCAGAAGGAACATCCTGGTATCTCCTGGCTGAAAGGTTGAATTTTTTTCCATATATGCATCACTAAGTTATTTTTATTTGAAATGAATCAGGCACCATCTTGTAATCATTAATCCTTAATGCATTCTTGCTAATGCAGAGCCCTTATGCAAAGTGTATTTCAGTCAGATTACAAAATAAATGCTTAAAACAATTAATGGAAATATCTGTGTTTTGGAAAGAGCAGGATTTTGCTTCTTACCCTCAGAGTGCAAAGAGAAAGAACACACAGCAGTAGAAATGAACAGAAACAGATATATTCCTAAAAACCCAATAAGGATAAAACTAAAACTTGCCATGAGGCAAGGGTATCTCCATCTTTGCTTGAGGATAATCTTAAAAAACGGTCTTTTCTTTTTAATAGCATTAAATTATTCATACAAGTTATAGTGGGGATGTGTTAGAAATTGACAGCTGAAAAACTGCATAAGGTAAGTGCGCTTAATATGTTGAATGAGGATTTGATGATTGATGAACATCAGTCCTGGACAGCTTGGGAATTGAGATGGTCCCGGCTCTAGGACCCAATGTTTTGTTGGGGGGTTTGAACTTTTAAACTCTGGTTTTGTTTATGTGCTGTGTCTGGGATCATGGTTCTAGGGTTCATGGTGCTAGAGCAATGATTGAAAGCATAGCTGCCCATTAAGGTTTAGAAGAGAAAGATAGAGAAAGAAGGAGCCCCACTGGGCATATTGACAATAAACTGGACTGGGCCAAGAACACTGATGCCCTATACAGGAAGGGCCAAAATCATCTCTATTTTTTGAGGCACCTGCGGTCCTTCAACATCTGCGGGACTATGCTCAGGATTTTATTTTATTTTGCGCAATATTTCGAAAATTTGAAACATCCTTTCTCAGACTGATGCTGAAAAACTAATCCATGCATTTATTACTTCTAGGCTGGACTACTGTAATTCATTATTATCAGGTTGTCCTAAAAGCTCCCTGAAAAGCCTTCAGCTGATCCAAAATGCTGCAGCTAGAGTACTGACAGGGACTAGAAAGAGAGAGCATATTTCTCCCATATTGGCTTCTCTTCATTGGCTCCCTGTTAAATCTAGAGTAGATTATAAAATCCTTCTCCTAACATACAAGGTCTTGAATAATCAGGCCCCATGTTATCTCAAAGACCTTATAGTACCATATCACCCCAATAGAGCACTTTGTTCTCAGACTGCTGGCTTACTTGTGGTTCCTAGGATACTTAAAAGTAGAATGGGAGGCAGAGCCTTCAGCTTTCAGGCCCCTTGTCTGTGGAACCAGCTCCCAGCTTGGATTCAGGAGACAGACGCCCTCTCTATTTTCAAGATTAGGCTTAAAACTTTCCTTTTTGATCAAGCTTATAGTTGGGGCTGGATCAGATGACCCTGAACCACCCCTTAGTTATGCTGCTATAGGCCTAGTCTGCTGAGGGGGGGTCCCATAATGCACTGTTTCTTCTCAGTCACCTTTATTTAACTTGTGTATACTTCACTCTGTATTTAATCATTATTATTAATCTCTGCCTCTCTTCCACAGCATGTCTTTTGTCCTGTCTCTCTCCACTCAGCCCCAACCGGTCGCAGCAGATGACTGCCCCTCCCTGAGACTGGTTCTGCTGGAGGTTTCTTCCTGTTAAAAGGGAGTTTTTCCTTCCCACGGTTGCCAATTGCTTGCTCATAGGGGGTCGTTTTGACTGTTGAGTTTTCTCTGTGTTATTGTAGGGTCTTTACCCACAATACAAAGCGCCTTGAGGCGACTGTTCGTTGTGATTTGGCGCTATATTAATAAAATTGAATTGAATTGAATTGAATCTTCTATGAGTCTGTGGTGGCGAGTGCTATCCTCTATGCTGTTGCATGCTGGGGTGCAGGCTGAGGGAGGCAGATGCCAACAGACTCAACAATCTTCTCCACAAGGCCAGTGATGTGGGAGTGGAGCTGAACTCACTGATGGCAGTGTCGAAGAGGAGGATGCTGTCTAAGCTGCAGGCCGTTATGGACAATGGCTCCCACCCACTCTACGACACAGTGATGAGACACAGGAGCACATTCAGTGCAAGACTCATTACACCAAAATGCACCACAGAGCACCACAGGAGGTCATTCCTAATTATTAGAGTGTTTATTCTTTTTATCTGATAAATGGTTGCAACTGTGACAACTGAAATTTCCATCGGGGATCAATAAAGTAGTTTCTGATTCTGATCATTTTCAAGTTATCGCGCTCACAAGAGTTTCAGAAAAGTTGACCTCTGACCTTTACTTTTTGGTGAAGGTCGCCGAGATTCAAAGCCATCTGAGATTTCTTGTAGCTATAAGTTTTTGTAGAACAGACGCCAAGGCTATGACAATACCACAACTTTTTCTTCGAAACAGCTGAGCTAATGATGTTTCATTCAGATTAGCTCACCTCTTAAGGAGGAGATAGGGCACATACATACATACTCTACAATCATTATAGTAAGATGTCATTTTAAGATTTCGTAAACTACTAATGCTGAAAAGCATTAATGAATGACCATGATCTTAAGGCCCTCAGGCAACACTGAATTAAAAACACACATAGCTGCATTATGGAATTCACTGTATGAGCTCAAAAACATCTCTGAAAACCATGTTCTTTTCTAATCCTGTTGACCACTCAAAGTGCTTTAAAGGCAGATACCACAACAACCCTGAAGGTGTGCTGTGGTATCTGGCACCAAGGTGTTACTAACATATCCTTTAAGTCCTGTAAGGTCATGGATCAGACTTGTTTGTCCAGCAGATCCCACAGATGCTCGATTAGATTGAGATCTAGGGAACATGGAGGCCAAGCTGCAATTAGCAAGCAGGCACGCACCCCACACATTCCGCCTTTACTGATACCAGCCTCTGATTTGTTTTCTCTGGCTAGATCACTGTCTCACCGCAATTTGGGATCTACCACTGGGCAACGACGCAGTCCGGTTCACATTTGATTTTGCAGGTCTACAGAAAACATAATGGCGACCAGCATGAAAGTGAGGGGGGAGAAGAAAAAGGAAGTCCAAATGACAATTTCGGGCTTCCTATCAAATATAAAATCCCTGGAGCTGTGAGAGGCCTTGTAGAAAAAAACTACAGTTTCCACCAAAATGATGTCATTTATTGTTGTAGTTAGTTGTTGTGGATTAGTGGAAGGAAACAGCGCTCTGGGACATGTTGAATGCATGATATGTAAGTGTAACGCTTCTGGTTCATATGCAAAAAGAGTTATCGCTCTACTGACCTAACTGTTTACCATCACTCAATTAGCAAGTGAGCGTGGCATTTTAATTAGCTTGCTAATGCTACCCCCCAAACAGAAGCTGCCATCAAGCAGAAGGCCCACATTGATTTGAAATGGAATGACTTGTACTCATTTTGCTTGTCCCAGTTAACAACCCACTCAGAGGGAAAGCTCTTCCTCACCAGACACCTGGTTTACTTGTACATGCACTGGATGTGTGTACTATGTTTGCATCTGACGTGTGTTCTTGTGAGTTTGTGATAATTCAAAAGATTTTGACTAAACCTGTAAGCTAAGCTTATTACAAAAAGTCTGTAAGATTTATGGAAATTCCATACAAGTATATCCATGTATGACTCCAGACTGACAGGTTGAGGACTAATGTTTATGACATCTGAATATTTGCATAGACTAATGATCACTTATTTCTTTCTGTCAGGTAAAAGGCCAAATGGAGTTCACCTGTACATTTTAAATTGGGCTATTCTTCTTTTTATAAGCTAGTGGTGGGCTATTATTGCTGATGTCTGGCTGACTGTATTGAAATGCTGTAATAGAGTTTTCATTTCATAACAGTGACAAACATGGACAAGGTGGACAAACACTACTTTTACTTTGCTGTCACCAGTATAAGCAACTCTGAGATTTGATACGGCCCCTCATGGTTCTTGAATGGCAGGTGTAGCTGGCTGGGAAAACAAGGAAATTTGAAGGAGGGCCTGGGGAGTGTGTGATCTAGCAGAATAATAAATATGCACTTTTTCGGCATTACATGCTTTTAATTGAGAATTAATTCCATGGGCCAAATTTAAAATTAAAATCTAAAATAATAGAAATTGTTGAAAAAAAAAGAGTCTTGAAAAAAGGGCATCTATCAAGTAAGAGGTCAAAAGGGCAGGTGATTGAGCAACATCTGTTGGACGTGTGATCACATCTCCATCACTTCCATCCCCTCCTCTGCCGTTTTACTGCTAGTGGGTGAAGGCAGATCCCAGATTCCCTCTATTTTTGGAATGTGCTTGGTATTTTGCCTTTCTTGTATTTGCTCTCCCCCATGCTATGCCTGCAATTTTCATAGCTTCTTATGGCCTGGTAGATACCTGATGTCTTTTTTATAAAAACAATACCTCATTTGCATGGTCCTATTGGCTGGGGGCAGCCAAGAAACATCCAAACACAGCAAAACAGGAAGAAAATATGAGAATACAGGCAGACAGCTGGGCATGTGCAGATTGAGAGGGATTACTTTTACATTATATTGTTTTTAGGAAAGACCTGCATTGTATACCTTCAGGGATTCAGTCTGGTTTGGTAATTTCTCGACAGGTGGCAGGAACAGGCTGCACTACATAATCAAAGTGCCCTGTAAGATCATCAAATGACACATTTTTAGCAAGGGATTTCAAAGGCTCCAGACATTTTTGAGAGACTTCTGTAAACAGAGAGTCCAGTGTACCAAAGGCTACATCTAACAATTATTTCCATATAAATTTGGTTAGTCATTATGCAGATTTTGATTTAAGCTTTAACTGAGTGGGTTTCTTATAGGGAGATACATACAAGGTTAATGTACACAGTTTGAAATGAAGCTTGCAATATTTTTATGTATGCATTATTCTGCATGAATTGGAGAAAATAACCTAAAAAATAAATAATATCTATGTACACTAACCCTTTAACAGCTCTCACTGTCCTCTGTAGGTTCTTATTCTCAGCACATCTAAAAGCTGAATCATTTTGAGGGCAATGCAGATCACCAGCTGCCCCTGCCTTGGCACCAGATTGCCTTATCACTGACTTCACACTCATATAAAGCAGCAAAAAAGTAATGACCAGAATAATTATTACTGGGTCCCAATCTAATTTAATGAAGCAGTCTTATTCCTTTAAAAACCTGTTCCCCAGGACATAAACCACCTCTCCGGGCATGTGTATGGTGCAAATAAATTAGTTATTGATCTGTAGGGCTAAATTTGACCCAAACAGGCTCTTCACAGCTAACCAGCAATTATCCACCCACCATCTTGCTATCACATGTAAAAAATTCAATTCAGTTATATTTTATTTATATAACACCAAATCACAACAAAAGTCTCCTCGAGGTGAGAAAAGTAAAGAACCTTCAATAATACTGAAAAGACCGCAACAATCAAACAACCCCCTATGAGCAAGCACTTGGCAACAGTGGGAAGGAAAAACTCCATTTTAACAGGAAGAAACCTCCAGCAGAACCAGGCACAAGGATTAACAGCCATCTGGGCAGGGAGACGGGACAAACGAAATGCTGTGGAAGAGATTCAGAGATTAATAATAACTAATTTTTAAATGCAGAGTGTTTTATAAACATACAGAGACTGACAAGAATGAATGAATGAAGAAATACTCAGTGCATCACAAGAAGCCCCAAACAGCCTATTGCAGCATATCTAAGAGAGGGTTCTGAGTCACCTGACCCAGCCCTCTCTGTAATCTTCATCAAAAAGGAAAGTTTTCAGCCTAATCTTAAAAATAGAGAGGGTGTCTGTCTCTCAAATCCAAACTGGGAGCTGGCCACAGAAGAGGAGCCCAAAAGCTGAAGTCTACTGTTAAATTCTACTTTTGACTTTTACCCTAGGAACCACAAGTAAGCCAGCAGTCTCAGAGGGAAAAATACCTCAGGGCAAGCAAGGCCAGCAGTGCTTGTCTAGTAAAATGTAAAAACAGAGATCAAGCAAACAAGCACATAACAGATTTTCTGTTGCAAACCACCTCCGCCAATATTTGTGATGTAAGAAACTTAATAACTCGTTTAACATGTTAATAATGAAAGTCTTGGAGAGGGAAACTCCTGCCATATCCAGTTTAATAAAACCATTAGGTTGAACAAAGGAGGTTCCACCAGCAGTTGTTTCCTCATCTCTGAGAAATAACTTGGTTGACTGAATGTACAAAGTTTAACCAGCTGTTTTGCTAATACATCACCTTCATTTTTTAGTAATATTTCTAATCTAGATAGATAGATAGTATCAGTATCAGTCAGTATCTAGAGATCTAATCTAGATCTCTAGATACAGACAGTTAACCATGTCACACAGTGCTCAAACCTTTTAATTCAACCTTTTAAATAAATATATTTAATAAATTCTTAAATCAAGATTTAGACTTGTGTTTTTGAGCGCATTAAAAGCTGTTTTTTTTTTTTTTTTAGAGATATGTGATCCTCACAGGGCAGCCACACAGCAAGCATATGATTTTATTGGTGGCGTTACGTTAAATATAAAAATAGATATAAATTAAAACCATTCCAAAGTAAAAAATCTCTCTCCTTACATCCTAGAAAGTGCTGTCATAAAGCTCCTGGCCTGTTTGCATCCATTATTTTTAACCCCCCTTGTGGATATTGACAGCTAACCATGTGACATACTGCCCTAGCCTTTGAAATTCAGCTGCTTTTTGTTATTAATATCTTGATGATGATGGAACCCCAGAAAATAGGTTTTTGCTGTTGTCAAACTAAGTGTGATCTGTAATTACCATCACAGATAATACGGCGTTCTTCTATTGTTTTATTGCTACTTTTCTTAAAGGAATGGTTTGAACAGCAACAATGTCCTACAATCCACATAAGCAAATATGTAGGACTACTGTTTTGCATTTGCACAATATTTCGAAAATTAGAAACATCCCCTCTCAGAGAGATGCTGAAAAACTAATTAATTTATTTATTACTTCTATGCTGGACTATTGTAATTCATTACTATCAGGCTGTCCTAAAAGCTCCCTGAAAGCTTTTAGTTGATCCAAAGTACTGCAGCTAGACAGTACTGACAAGGACTAGAAAGAGAGAGCAGATTTCTCTCTCTTAGGGTATTTAAAAGTAGACTGAGAGGCAAAGCCTTCAGCTTTCAGGTCCCTCTTCTGTGGAACCAGCTCCCAGTTTGGATTCAGGAGGCAAACACCCTCTGTACTTTGGCTTAAACTTTCCTTTTTCATAGCTTATAGGTCAGGCTGGATCCAGTGACCCAGAACCCTCCCTTAGTGATGCTGCAATAGGCCCAGGCTGCTTATGTACTGAGTGTTTCATCTTCACACCTCTTTTCACTCTCTATGTGTTTATACTGCACATTTAACCATTGGATCTCTTCCAGAGTGTGTCTTTTGTCCTGTCTCCCTCCCCTCACCCCAACCAGTCATGGCAGATGGCTGACCCTTCCTCGGCCTAGCTCTGCCGGAGTTTTTCTTCCTACTGTTGCCAAGTGCTTGCTCATAGGGAGTTGTCTGATTGTTGGGGTTTACTCTGTATTATTGTAGGATATTTACCTTTCAATATAAAGTGCTTTGAGGTGACTCTTTGTTGTGATTTATATACTGTACCAGTCAAACATTTGGATCAATTCTGAAAACAAAAATAACTGTAGACATAAATGAATAGAGATTAAATTAGCATTTGATTTATCAAATATGCTTTCTGTCTTAAGAGAGAAAACACTCACCCACACACATACACAAATAACAGCTGAGTTAAAAAATTTCAGGGCATCACAAGCACATGCCACCAAGACAATGAAAGGATCATGATAGTGAAGCACTACTCAAATTTCTGCACCATTCATTTAATTTTTTTTTTCATGAGACACACATCATAATTGAACAGTCAGGGTTTCATGTTTCACTGTCCAGCAAGCCAGCAGGCCAGCATTTTATGGAATTTCCAATTTAAAGCTATTTTTCATGGCAGTAATGGATGCTGTGAGAGAAATCACAACATCATTAATAAGATACATTAAGATTGAGAAATGGGAGCTGTCAAGGTTAGTGGAGGCCTACAGACTGCTTAGCTCTAGACTGCCAGTAACCTCTGAGGCCAAGTTTACACTTATACCAGTCTCGGATATTAACGCTCTATTTATACTGCAATGGAAATCACACTCATTTATGGTGGGTCCTCATTTAACTCCATAACCTTAGATCCTTCAGCAGTAAAATCCTTATGTTACTGTTCAGATTTAAAGGGAGCAGCTATGTTGTGAAAATTAGGAAAACAAACTCAGTCCAAAATGTAGGATTTTTTTTCTTTTTGTTTTTTTTTTCAGGAAAAGAGAAACTGAGGAAAAGATTTGTGAATAGAGAACAATGTGAGGTGGGAAAAAAAAGGCAAAGAATGCCTCTTGAACATCAGGACAACAACAATAGCTGTTCCAGATAGTATTCAGCACAAATCCTCTGGGTTTCACAGAAGCTTCAATGTATTATCAGTTTGACAGAGCAGAAGAGAAAGAACTACATACTGCTTATTTATTTAGCCAAAGCTGATCTGTGGATTGTGTGAGTCTACAGCTCACTGCTGATAATTATTGGGTTTGATCAAACCACCGTATAGTTTTCTACATTTATTGAAAATGTGTAATTTTCATAATACATATATCTGTTTTTCCACAGGAAGAAAGTCTGCTTTAAGAGGATCATGGTAAACATTAGTGTAGAATGGCCTATTTACACATTGCTGTTAAGAGGTCATTTTTTCTAGCACTCATGAAACAGGTCCAGATATGAATAGCCCCACTTTTAGCATCTACCGAATGATGTTTAAGTCTGGTGTTGTCATTTTTATCACACAGTCACATTATTATGGAAATTTTAGGTAAATTCAGTTAGCTCTGACATTGTCACTCGTCTGTTGTCACAAAACCATCACAAACCATCAGATGTCCATGGATTTTTGTTCCTGGTCTAAACTTGGTTGGAAAGTGAAAGCTGAAAAGTTGTCTTTTCAATCTATTACAAAGACTGAACAACCCCATGTTGATCAGAGTTCTGAGATAAGAGATGATAAGAGATGCTACATATCTATTAAATTCTATGTGGCGAGGGAACACAGCTTAAATATGGGTCAAAACTGGATATGGAAGAAAACTGGAAGAGTTCTAGAGTTTCAAAATGCAAACATGTGTCTTTGGTCACCACCCACGACCCCCACTGCAGAGGATAGTCTAGAGCATGCAGATGGTCCCCCACTCTGAGGGCCTATCTGCACACCAAGTCCCAACACCAGACACCCACTCAGTCAACAACAGACAGAAAAAGAGACAAGACAAACTGGCCTCAGTCTGAAACAAGCTGCCCCCAGCCCGTCCAAACTACCACATAACTGTATGACAGCTGATCCCTCACCTGAACCCCCCACCCCCACCCCTTCCTGCAGGCACCTCAGAATCACTGATGTGCAAACTGGACATGCCACCCTTTCCGGTAGTTCACTCAAGTAGGAACAGACTACCCCCATGCAGGGAGGGACCCAACCAGTCACCCGACCCAAGGCCAGCACCCATGACTGCAAGTACACAAGGCACCACACCCCAAGACCGTAAGGCAGCATCCATCCAAGCCCCCACCACCAACAACCAGAGCAGACACACACACATTTCAAAATGGCAACCACAGCCCTCCAGCTCCAAGAAGCCATCAGATACTGCAGTCCCTGGAGTCCACCCCCAACCACCTGCAAGGCACAATGGAAGATGAGACCACAGCTAATCACTCCCACTACGTATTTGAATTGTTCTGTGGGAACCAGAGAGAATCAAATTCACCCAATTTGTTTTTAGAGGAGGCACATTCTCTCCAGACTAATATGATCTAATAGTAAACTGAGTAACACACAAATCATTTTTTGATTTCCAATTCATGTGGATAGATTTCTCAGTGATGCATAATGCGGTAAGAACTATGTGTGATGTATTTGCTTCCATGTCTAATTCACTTACATCACCTAAAATGCACAGTTGGGAGTGAGGTTGGGATACAGCAACTAAACCATGTGGATAGGTCATCACAAATCCTCTGCCAGAACCTCTGAACAGAGATACAAGACCATAGAGCATGCATATAGTTCTCAGCAGAGTTTCCAGTACAGTGAGTACATGTCTTTGAGTGTGTGTGTGCCCTGTGGAGATTTTTGCATTGTAAAGTTGTAAGTGTGGGGGTTTAGTCATTTTGAAAGTGTTTAAACATATCTGCATCTACTGTAGAAGTTTTGATGTGAGTTGATGGAAAGATCTTGCGCCCAATTTGAAGTTGGGAGGAAAATCAAATCATCAATTTTTAACAAAAACTTGTTGTTTTTTTTTATAGCAATGGTGTGTGGGTGTGGGTGTGGGGGGGTACAGAAATTTAAAAATTATGTTAACCATGCAGGTATTTCTAAATTCATTTGATTGAGATTAGACTTCAATTACTGATATTCCAGAAATTTAATGCTGCTGATTCCATATTTTGATATAAGTTCTTGGAATTAAATAAAGTTTCTGTCTTGAGTAATATGTTCCAGATTTCTTTATCCCTTCCTTATGCCATGATAGAAATTCAGTATTTCCTTATTCTGACAAATATCTGGATTGTTCTAAATGGGTGTTAGTTTACATTGGATAATTTAACTCTGTTCTTTTTAAAAATTCCTACCAGGCTGTCAGGGAGGTGTTTATGCTAATACTTTTAAAGCAGCTATGATGCTTAATACAGGAGCTAATGAGGGGCAGATCAGAGGTGATGTGAATGCCAAGCATCGCAAAGACCAACATCATTCATGTATTGTTTAAGAATGTATGTAGACCACCAGTTCCTTTGGCTCACTGCCATACTGAGCCTGTCCATATCTGGATTTCAGTACTAGGTTGAAGTCTTCTCCAATTGCGTGGTGTCAGAGTGATCAGAAAGTGAATGAGGGACCATCAACATTTGGTCCATATATGCTAGCAATACATAAATCCATATTTTTAATAGATAAATATTATAAATCTACCGTCTCAATTTATTATAGTGTTGCTAATGGTGAAGTTTATCTTTCTTTTAATCAATATGGCGATGATTCTGTTCTTAGTTGTAGCAGGTGGAGTACGTGTGAGGGAACTGTGGAGAGGTGAGTATGTGCACAGATGTTTTGGACATATGAGTCTCTTTTAGAAAGATATTGTCTGCCTGTAAGTCATTTAACCGATTAACAATTTTTACCTTTTTTCCACTCAAACCAACTCCACATTCATTCCATGTAAGAAATCTCAGTGTAGTTATGTTTAAACTAACTGGTGAAGTGTTCGGTTTACACTAAAGGTGTGTGTATGTGTGTGTGTCTTGTATTGTTTTGTATGTTTTCTGTGCTGTATGTTTGTGCCATAAATTACAGCACTGAAGGCAAAGCAAACATATTGCTGAGTGCAGAAAGAGAAGAGGAAAGATGTGAAAAGAGATGTAAGTGAAATAAAACAGTGCCAATACCCAAGCACCATCCCAAAGTGACCTAAAACAACAACAACAAAAAAACACACTATGCTGATTAAACCAGCATTAACTGTTCTATGTAGACATGTCTAATAAACTTCCAAAAGTCAAAAAATAAAGTAAAAAAGAAACCATCAGAAAAAGGCACTGGTGCGGATACACGTCACCTGCCTCAAAATCAGCACAGCCATGGAGTGGTGTTCTGGTCATGATAAAGATGCCTCTTGAAGGTACAGTTTATTGACCCATTCTTAAGCCATAGGGGTTAATATGATGTCTGCCCACCTTTTGAAGCTATAACAGCTTCAACTCTTCTGGGAAGGCTTTCCACAAGCTTTAGGAGTGTGTTTATAGGAATTTTTGACCATTCTTCCAGAAGTGCATTTGTGAGGTCAGACACTGATGCTTGGCTTGCAGTCTTCACTTTAATTCATCCCAAAGGTGTCGAAAGGTTAAGGTCAGGTGTGAGTCAAGTTCTTCTACACCAAACGTGCTCATGTATATCTTTATGAACCTGCTTTGTGCACTGCTGCGCAGTCATGTTGGAACAGGAAGGGGCCATCCTCAAACTGTTGCCATAAACGTCCACAGTGTCTTGGTATGCTGAAGCATTAAGAGTTGCTTACACTGGAACTAAGGGCCTGAGCCTAACTCCTGAAAAACAACCCCACACCATAATCCCCCCTCCACCAAACTTTACACTTGGCACAAAGCAGTCAGACAGGTACTCGTTCTCCTGGCAACCACCAAACCCAGACAGATGATTCAGATGGAGAGGCGTGATGTCATCAGTCCAGAGAACACGTTTCCACTGCTCTAGAGTCCAGTGGCGGTGTGCTTTACGCAGCTGCATCTGACACTTTGCATTGCGTTTTATGCGGCAAGGCTTGGATACAGCTGCTTGGCCATGGAAACCCATTCCATGAAGCTCTCTACACACTGTTCTTGAGCTAATCTGAAGGCCACATGAATTTTGGAGGTCTGCAGCGACTGATACTGCTGAAAGTTGGTGACCTCTGCGCACTATGCTGCCTCAGCATCCACTGACCCCGCTCTGTGATTTTTATGTGGGCTACCACTTCATGGCTGAGTTGCTGTCATTCCCAATCACTTCCACTTTGTTATAATACCACAAACAGTTCACTGTGGAATATTTAGTAACGAGGAAATTTCATGACTAGGCTTGTTGCACAGGTGGCTTCCTGTCACGGTATCACACTGGAATTCATTGAGCTACTGAGAGCGACCCATTCTTTCACAAATGTTTATGGAAGCAGTCTGCATGCCGAGGTGCTTGGTTTTATACACCTGTGGCCACTGAAGAAATTGGAAGACCTAAATTCAAGGATTTGGATGGGTGAGTGAATACTTTTGGCAATACAGTATATATCTGCACTTAAATTGTGCTTCTACTGGGATTAGATATCATGTGCTGCATGGTGCGCTTATTTGTATGAGCCTCTGGACAGTCAAAACCTATGGCTCCCATATGCTAGGTCTGCATGGTGGTGCAGTGGTTAACACTCACAGCACGTCATAATTTTAAGTGGTTTTTGGTAGGTGGAACAACCCATTTCTTTGGTTAGCCTAGCCACTGCAGCTCATCTTTCTAATTATTAATGGAGACCTAGACCCAACAGTAACGAATGTATCATTCCAGGTTTATATCACACAAAGGTGTAGGATCTCGGCCATATAATTAATTGCTACCTCATTATAAGTTTTCCTGCAGGCCCAGCTTTCAGCCTGAAGCAGCTGTGTATTTAAGAATACAAATACTGGCTACACCTGCTTATGTCTCTGTCTAGAAATCCCTGTCTTCCTTCCTTGGTGTATTCAGATGGTGGCAAGAATTTCTCTTCCTCTCGACAAACCATGCGGTGTCAGTGGGAACTGCATCCCACACCCCTGCTTCACTTTGTATACACACACACACACACACACACACACACACACACACACACACACACACACACACACACACACACACACACACACAAACAGATATATTTATGTGTGTGTGTAAATATCTCCCTCCCTGCACTCCTGTTCCAATCACTGTTAACTTCAGCCACTTCTTCCCCTTCATCATCATCACCTGCTACTACCTCAGGTTTTCTAGGTAATCGCTCTCTGCTCATCTTGACTCAGTCAGTCATCATGATCAGTCAAAAACTCAGATCAAAGCTATCAAATCAGAAAGAAAATCCTGCGATCTGAGATTTTAATTTGTTAGACACTTTGTGAAATTAGATAATGTCTTTCAGGAAGCAAGACATTTTATGCATTTTATGAAACTAATTTCAGTTCTCACTAACATCCATCCTTCCACCCACAGTAGATACTGACACTGGTGACATCATATTCAGGCAAGGCTCTAAACTCTGTTATTAACTTGAGTCACTAACTTCCACAGTTGGAAACCTGTGGAGGAGGCATGCCCTGCTACCTATCTGCTACCACTGGACTGGATTTGATCAATCATATTGACCACCTGCACATTGTTCAAATATAAGTAGATTGCATTCTAACAGAAAAGGGTACGGGAACATTTATTTGTAATTTAATTAATTTTATTGCTTTTACCCTCAAGACCCTAGTTCTGTACTCCATAGCTCTGTTTAAGATGGTGTTCTCAATTATAAATGTGGCATATGAAATGATCGAGACTGCACAAAAGCAGAGATTTCTAAAAACAAACTTGATGGGAGAATGTGCATACCAGCATGCAAAGTCTGACCCATGCATATGAATATTTTGGAGACATGGGAAACTGGCAACACAGACAGCGAGGTTGTGAACAGAAGCCAGAATTAAATTCAAGTGACTGGACACCACACATTTAATTTGATATCAAGCATTATTATTAGATCCACTTAATCAACATGTGGATATATATATATATATATATATATATATATATATATATATATATATATATATATATATATATATATATATATATATATATATATATATATATATACGGCAAATCGAAAATCAAATTAAACGTAAAGACAAAACAAAAACTGATGCATTAACTTCTTGAACAGTCACATTATGAGTTACTCGGCAGATAATTCCATTAAATATGCTCCAAAATGAGCCAACAGCACAATCCACTTCAGTTACTAATACAGAGATCTGTCAATTAAAGCCGCTTCACCCCTAACTGCTGTAACCACTTTGGCTTAATTTTTTCAGTTGTAGGTTCAGTTTCAGTGGAGGATCTATCCCAGTTAGGATCACAGGAACGTCAGCACGTACTATCAAAATGAATGCAGTCGACACACGAACAATCTCTAAGCAATTTCTTCATTCTTCTTTCCCTGCAAGACAGTCAGCTCATTCTGCTTATTCAGTATAGGATCCTTTGGCAGCAAGTTTTTTATTTGCCAGGATTCTATCATGGCTAACAACAATAATTCATTTATCTTTTTATCATAGCAGACTCTGAGTAATTCTGATAAATGCGCCCCACTCACTAACCACCCCCACCCAACCACCCACCCAGAGTATTTCTTTCTTTACCAGCATGAATGATGGTGCCTTGGGGCTGACCTTACAGTAATACACAGAAATAATTTTGTCTGTTCCTCATACTGTACCACACTTTACTGCTTTCCCACGTTTGAGTATCTTTATTTTCAAAAATAACCTGCCAGTCCTGTGTTTTAATAATGATCTTGCTTCTGGTTTTTCTGTCCTTTATCACCTATTATGTTAAAATGTTGTTTCTCATTCTTGTTCATGTCAATATCCATGGTTGTTGCTCTTCATCCTTTTCATTTACTTCAGATTCTATCAAACCTGTAGCTTGTAAGCAATCCAGCCATGACAAAGGACACATAGATACCTGACTTTATGCTCCCCCGGGGCTTCTGCATGGATGATTTTAACACAACACAGGAGAACAAAAGTGCTCCTCCAGACTCCATTCTTCTCTCCTGATTTCACAGAGAAGCTTGTTGGTGCTTTTAATTGCTCCAGCAAAAACAGTGTAGATTTAAGCAGCTAAAGTCAGCCTCATTTCACTGAAGAATTAAGAAGCTTAAAGACACTATGCAGGAAAGCAGAGAGGAGATAGAAAAATGATAAACTCATGGCATACAGTTCCTCTTTAAGAGTTCTGAAGTATTATCAACATTCAGTTAAGGAAGCAAAGAACCTATTTTTCAAACCAAACAGGGTCACCATCCAGGAATCCTTTTTAAATTCATGAACTCTGTAAATGGTCCTCCACTTATCCTACCATTTACAAACCAGGGAGATGTTAGGATTTTAAAATGACTTTTGTAATAAAATAGTGATGTCTTGGCAGCATTTTTACTCCAAACTCAGATAGTTAAACTTCTGCCCACATTAACCCACTTCACTGAAAACTCACTGTCAAAGACTAGATTGCATTTAAATATGGACCAAGTCTCCAGGTGGTAACGGAGAACCAAAGGCAGAAGTCTTAAAACATGCGTACTGTCTAATAGCTCACAGGGGACAACCCTCCTGGTTCCTCTCCACTGCTCCGTTGATTTATGACCCGAGTGAGCACTTTTGCAATTAGTTTATGGTCTAAATTGGAGCAGACGAAAACAATAATTCAGGATCACAAAGCAATTTGATAAAAAGCCAAAAAAAACAAACAAACAGAAAATAATTCACTTTGATTTAATTTGATATCTAGTCAAACTCCCAATATATTGTTTCTCTTTTCTTGGAAAATGATTTGAACTCTTAAAATAAGAGTGAGGGGAGACTAAGTCTGTATCCATACCTGTACAAACAGTTGAATAAAGTGAATTAAAAACAAGAACTCTATTAATAGTAAATTAAATACTGATCAATATTACAAAAGAAACAAGGAAAAAAAGGTCAAAATGACTTATCAAAAACAAAAAGGAATCAATAATTCACAAAAACTCAAGACCAGGGTTTTTTCTGTCACTGACACAACTGATGTGATAATTTTTAAACAGTTGTCTTTAACACCTGAATATAACACAAACCATCCCTAAAGATGTGTCGACTATGGGATGAAAGTTATAATAATAATCTTTCAATGACGGTCTACAACCTAGGTATTGTTTCTTTTTATTCCAAGGTGTACTTGGATGCTCAGGTGACCAAAGTGATGGTTTCCATTTTGACCATCTAAGATAGCTGTTACAGTGCTGAACAGACACAGCCATCAGGTTCCTTAACCTCACCTGAAACGTTAGATTACTTACTGGTTGTATTTGGTTGAGACACACACACACACACACACACACACACACACACACACACACACACACACACACACACACACACACACCAGTCCAATACAGAAGAGCTTACTGGTTTCAACAGGAAAAAAAAATTGATCTGAACAGGGATTCCTTTTCACTGGGTAGCCATGGAAACAAGGTATGGATTTTAGTGTCTGCATGTGTATTTATACTGTGTGTGCCCTTTACAATCTTACACTCTCCCTCTCTGCCTGCCAATCACTTTCCAGTGTATAATCTCTTAGCATCTCGATGAATTTAGCCAATCAACAGTGTGTAAAGTTGCTCAACTGTTTCTCACTGTTCGTGTAGTAGAGGTGGAGAGTTTTTCGCACTATTCAGCACCTCTTGCAGAAATGAGACCCCACTCTTTACAGACAAGCTGCAAAAGTTTAACAAAAAGTCTAGAATTTGTTTTATTTATGCACTCACTGTTCCCCAGCTGATATCTTCTCCATCTCTTTGTGGAATGTGCAGAAACATGCAGTATTATGGAAGATTAAACATCTGGAACCTTTTTGAAAATTAACATAACCACATTATATTGCTGAATACTTTCTGTAACCTGCTGTTTATATGTGGGTGTCTCAATCTGCAGACTTTATAAAGTCAATTATTATAGCCTAAGGCTCAGGGTGTTAGAATGGAGACCAATTAGCGCAAATTTTTCACACTAAGATATGATATTATAACACTTACAGAAAAATACCACATAATGCCATTGGTTCCAAACTGTCATATTCAAATAAAGAAAAAAAACATCTTTATCTCAGTGAACAATCTGAGAACAAAGCCTTTTCCATGATGTCATCAACTATAGGCTGAGACTTGTGAACTGAGGATCAAAGAAGACACTGACTGACTGATTTATCGCCTTTTATGTGATGAAATCGGGGGAAGGACTACAGACGGGCAGCAGTTTCTGCTTTAGTCTGTTAGAACACCAGTGGTTGGATTTTTAATGAAACTGTAGAGAGAGCAATCCATTTTGAGGGGCCGGCATAGTTGAGAATGCACTGGATGAGATATGCTGTCCATAAGTCCATCTCTTGGATAAAAACAATAATGGTAACACAGTATATTTCACTTAATGCAGCATTGGATTTGTAATTGGAAACTTAAAATGTGATAATTTACCTCTCAATTTAACACACATTTAATTACCTTAAAAACCAACATGCCCTCCAATCCAAATGGAAGGATCCATTTCCCTTAAATACGACCTATATGTACGTTTCCAGAATAAGTGCTCCTACCTGTGGCATCACAAGTCTTGTGATCATGTCTGTGGGTAATGTTGCTGTAGCTCAGGAGGTAGAACAGTAATCTATTAATCAGAAAATTGATGGTTCAATGCCAGGCTATTCCAGTCAGCAAGCCAAAGTATCCAAGGGCAAAGTCATTACCAATGTTGGGTGTAACACGTTCAGAGTAACATATTACTGTACTAAATGCAGTAATTACAGTAACAATTACATCATTACTTCTGTTACAGAGATTCTTCAGTTGTCTGCAAGCCAGGCAGCTAGAAAGAAAAAAAAATCAAGCATGCTTTTCTTCCTGCACACTTGTCAGCTGATTTCAGTTTGTGAGGTGGGAGGTGGTAAATGGTGGAACCATCTACAGCTTTGTAGGAGTGGAAATGTGGACTATATTTTTATAGCGTAAAAGCACAAGAGCGTGATGGTGAAATGCAAACTGGGTCCAGGACAGATACAACTGCATTGTATGCTAACACAACTTCAGCTCTTTGGAAGCATCTCCACAGACAGCATGCTCACACAAAGCTAGCCAAGAACCCGGGGTGCTAAAGCTGAGTGTGTGCCAACCACAGCCCAGCAGCCAGAGCCTGATCTTCAACAGATCACCACAAAGGCAGTGATGAGCAGTCGCTGTGAAGTCTGTGGGCTGGTTTCCATCTTTGCTTTATGCTGTCGGTTTTGTCTTCATACATAAAAACTAAAAGAAAGATCATATGTGAGCTCATTAGGATAGAGACTCACTTGTAATTACGTGACAATCATGTGCAAAGTCACATTCAAGCCAGCCACATTTTTGTAGCACTTTTCTTCCAGCTAATATTGGGTGCTGAGTTGGATGTAAAGACATGCACTTGAAAAGAAAAAAAAAAATCTGTTGATTCATATTCAAGGTGACCCCAACTCTAGTTGTGGAAAGTTGTATTTCACTGTGTAGTTTTGGAAAAAATTAAAGGCAAAGTCCTATAATTACATAATAATAATAATAATTACAGGGATACTGTTAGAGGTGACACAAATATTTCACTGGATTCCTCCTCAGGTCGACCCGCACTCTGTGTTAAACAGTGTCTCACAGAACTGTATGGTTTCGGAAAAAATTTAAGGC